>JAODAL010020243.1:0-69979 GCA_025379985.1 Phyllomedusa bahiana | reverse complement strand
GGAAAGGGAAAGTGCTGGTTTGCTTTTTTACCGGGGAAATCAAGAAGGGGGGCCCCCCCAGTAAACTTTGGGTTCATTTTGATGCCCTTTAAAATGCGAGGATATGTTGGGGGGAAAAATGGTTGCACCCAACCCACTTTTTGTGGGGAGGAAAGGGGGGGAGTCTTGATTTCCAACCCATTTTGGGCCCGAGGGGCACAAAGCAATAGGATTTCCTCATCTTCCTCCTCCCCCTAAAAATCCATGCCCCCTCTTTCCAAGGCAGGGACATCGGAAAACCGTTGGTGTCCAGGAATCCCTCATCCCCTTTCCCTTCCGATTTTTCCGCCTCAGCATCAACACACCCTTTTGGACTTGCCTCTGATGCTGTACCCGAGAGCAGAGGGGGGTGCCCCCCTTTCCAACCAGCCGGGACACCGAAAAACTCCCTTTAATTTGAAGCCCGGGATAAGTTGTTGAAAACTTTTGGGCCCTTCTGGTTTCCCGAGGGAAAGAGAAAGTCCCCGGGTCTGCATCTGTTTTCCATTTTCCCTCCTCTGTCGTGGGGGGAAACCTGTTTGTTTTAGGGGTGTAAAAAACGATTTTTTTTTCCATTTTTAAGTTTCTCCACAATGCTCTTGCTGACAAGGGCAATTGGGTCCCCCAACTGCCCTTTTTTGGGTGGCTTTTTTCCCAAAACTGGCCCAAGGGATGGGGGCCCTTAAAACCCCCCCAAAGGTTCCCCCACCGCGGGTTGTCAGGCCTTTGTTTTCTTCGTACTGTGAAATGGGAATTGGTGTTTTCCCACAATCCCCTTAAAGCATGGTTTGGGGGGGAATTCGCAGTTCCCCACGTCAACAATGAGACGGTTGATGGGGGGGCCCGAGCGGGACGCTTGAAAACGCAGCCAGCCGGGACGAAGCGGGGTTTGCGAACTGGTAAGTGTGGGCCCAGCCCTGACCCCTTCCGCAGCGGCAGTAAACCGGGTTTATTTTTTTTAAAAATTTTTTGGACGATGGGGTTCATGTGTATTTTCCTACCAAAGATTGGTGTTTGGCTTTGGGATTTTTTGGGGTTTTTAATGTTTCTTTCCCCCCCAAAAACCTGGTAGAAAAAAGGGCCCCGGGTGTTTACCCTTTGAAAGCGGGCTCAGGGGCAGGTCAAACTGGGGGAAGGAAAAGGGGTAGGATGGGTCTCTGGGGGTTTTTTGGTGTTCTCGGGGACGGTGGAGGCTGAAGCGGTGGTGTCCTTGCCATGACGTGAGAGACATGGGCAGTGGGACGCTTGGTGGTGGAGAAGAGGGGCAGGGGAAAAGGGGTTTGTGACAGTGGTTGGAAGCCCGGATCAGTGGCCCTTTTTTTCGCCAAGTGTTCCTCATTTCAACTCAGCATTTGTGCTGTGATTTAGACTTGTTTGTGGTGGTTAAACACCTAAGTTTTTTCCCTCTACTGATGCTTTTACGGCAAAGGTGGCATATGACATGCTGGGGAATCAGAGGCTTGCTAAAAAAAGGTTTCAGGGTCCTGGCCCTTTTCGACGGGATAAGCGGGGAGCGGTTTTTCCCGCTGATCAGGGCTGGGGAATAATCTCAGCGAACTTGTGAGACCCCCTCTCCTTTTTAGGTGGGCCCTACTGACACTACCCCCGTTTCTCCTCGTCCGTGTTTGAAGCGCTCGCAAGAAATTTGCTGAAAAGCCACGTTGGTCCGAAATGTGTCATAATCATCATTATCATAACACATGTGATTCCTCGTTGACATTTACATCCTGGAGTGCGGGGCTACAAGAACAGGCACTGCAGGCTTTGCCGACCCCTGGGTTTTTTCCCGTTTGACCGGCTCCTTTTCTTCTCCTTGTGGCATCAGAAATTGGGTGTCAGAGCAAAAAAATATCCCCTTGGCCCTCTTGATCTTTTGAAATGCCTTCGACCCCAACCCGAAACTTGGTTTCATCAAAGAGGTTTCAAAAAAATGGTTTACCCACGTGATGGGTACATGGGTTACATTTGGGTGCTTTGTTCATTTTGGAAAATGCAAAACGATTGATGCAAATTTTGGGGCCCCTTATGGGAGGGGGAGGTAGACTGCTGGTGCAGGTTGCTTTAACCATGAAGAACAATGGCACGCGTTCATTATGAGATTCACGGCGGGGCCGGACTGGGAAAAAAAATCAGCCTGGCACTAACCCCCCAGCGCCCACATAAAATATCCGTTAAAAAAAGTCCCTTGTTCTCCCCACCTCGCCACTTTCTAAAAAAAACTCACTGTAAAGGTGCTTTCACTTGGTGCATTTTTTATGTGTTTTTGGTGCGTTTTTTGCAGAAAGGCAGGGGGCCATTTAAATTGCTGTACATTTTACACAAAAATGCACCAAAAAACCGCTCCTGTGAAAGCGGGCCTTTAAAAAAAAGAAAGAAAAAAACAGGGGCAGAGAAACCCCTTCACGGTCGGTGGTGCTTTACAATCGGGGCAAGCCCACCTGACACTCAAAAAGCCCCAATTTAAAACCCTACAACCCCACCAATCAAAATCCCAGTAGTGGCCCATCACATAAAACAGCACTGATTCAAAAAGAAGTAATTCCCTTGACAGCAGGGACTCAAGGGGACTATCTCTGAGGGGATTTGTTCTCTTCTCCTTTTCGCCCCTTCGGGCCCCAAACCTCCTTGCCGTCATCCCGATGAGTGTTTCCCTTCCTTTCTTTCTCTGTCCGGAACATGCGTGTCTTCTTTAATGGCATACTCGTTCTGTGAATTTTACCAAAAAATAATCTTAGACTCCTCTCTTTACCGAAATTTTCCTTCATTCCCCAAACAGGTATGTTGACCTAAAATTAGAATTAAAAATGTAGTTAAGTGGCATTTAAAGGGGTGCCCCCATTAGGTAGGTAAAGGGCCTACCCTGAAACTACCCAGGTAGTGGGCTCCCGGAAAATAGCCAGGTGAAAGGGCTCCCAGTAAAATCGGGGCCAGGTAGTAGGGGTGCCCCCAGTAATTAGCCCCGGAGGGCCAGTAATTGCAGCGGGCCCCGTAATTTGCCAGCTAGGGCCCGGGGGGAGTAAATTGAGCTGGGCAGGGCCCCTAGTAGGCGTCAGGACCCGTATGTAGGCAGTCAGGACAGTATGTAGGCAGGCAGGGCAGTATGTAGCCCGGGAGGGCCAGTAGTAGCCCGGCGGGCAGTATGTAGCCAGGCAGTGCTAGTATGTAGCAGGCGGGCGTATTGCAGGGCCCCTTAGAGGGAGCAGGGGGCCCTATAGGCAAAACAGGCAGGTATACAGCTAGACAGGGCAGGTATATAGTAGACAGGGCAGGATTTCAGGTTTTCCAGGGAGGTTAAGCTAGAAGGGAGGATACAGCTAGACGGGGAGGTATCAGGTAGGCCCGGGGGGTATATAGCTAGGCAGGGCGGTATAAGGGAGCCCGGGCTGGGATATAACAGGGGGAAAGGGGAGCCCGGGTTGGTATATAGCTAGGCGGAAGGTATAAGGTAGCCGGGGGTGGTATATAGCTAGCGGACAGGGACCAGGGCTGGATATAAACTAGCCAGGACAGGTAGCCGGGCTTTGGGATATACTAGCAGGACGGTAGCCAGGGTGGTTATACTAGGGAAGGGGGCAAGGTAGCCAGGGTGGTATATAGCAAAGGCAGAAAGGTTAAGGTGCCAGGGCTGGTATTAGCTGGCGGGAAAAAAAGGTAGCCCGGGCTGGATATAAATAGCCAGGACAGGTAGCCCCGGGCTGGTATATAACTAGCCCGGGAAGGGGAGCCAGGGCTGGTATATAGCTAGGCAGGACAGGTAGCAGGGTGGTATATAGTAGGAGGACAGGTATTCAGGTAGCCCAAAGGGGTGGTATTAGCTGGCAGGACGGTGCAGGGCTGGTTATAATAGCCAGGACAGGTAGCCAGGGTGGTTTATTGTGCCGGAAGGTAGAGGGTGGTTTATAAGTAGCGGGAAAGGTGCCAGGCTGGTTATAAGTAGCAAAGGAAAGGGGAGGCTGGTTTAAGTGGCCAGGACAGGTAGCCCCGGTGGTATATGTAGGCAGGACAGGTAGCCGGGCTGGGTTTTGTAGGCGGCAGGATACAGGTAGCCGGGCTGGTTTTTGCTTTTGAGGAAAGGGAGCCCGGGCTGGTATATAGTAGGGAGGAAGGTAGCAGGGCTGTAATACTAGGGAGGCAGGGAGCCAGGCTGGTATATAAGTTGCCCGGAAACCCAGGGACCCGGGTGGTTATAAGTACCAGGAAGGTAGCCAGGGTGGTATATAAGTAGCCCGGAAAGGTAGCCAGGGTGGGGGAAAAAGTAGCAGGACAGGAGCAGGGGAGTAGTTTTTTAAAAAAAAAGTAAAAAAACAATCTTACCGAGGTCTTTCCCCGGGTTCCTCTTCTGTTTTTTCCCGGAGGGCCCCCGCGCGTGTGCGGGATGCGGAGGGGGGTGCGCGGTGAGTCCACATCGCGGCTGCCCCGCGGCCTCCCGGGGGTGACAGAGGGGTCAGTAGATCCGCTGTTCGCCTCGGCCCCTGCTTGACCGCGCGGTGCGGCGGCGGCCCTGATGGCTCATGGCTGGGTCGGTGACCCGGCCGTGCAGCCGTGCGGCGAGGGGGGGCCTGTCGGCCCCTGGCACAGGGGTCCGGTCGCTGATGCGACCCTTGCGGCCCCTGTAGCTCGCCACAGACCGCCGCCGGGACTCGGGGCCCGCCGGGGGGAAACTCTGGTCCCCTCGGCGGGCGATCCGAGTCGGCCCTGCGGCCCGGATCCCAGCGGCCCGCCGGGCAAATTCCCGGTTTGCCCTAGGGCCCAGGCCGGGCCTGTTCACAGGGCACCGACCCAGCGATGACAGGCCTGAAGGTCCTGCAACCGACGATTCGCTGGCTTGCGTGTTGTCCCCAGCACTGGAAGGAGCACCTTCTCTCATACCTCTACCTCCATGTCTTACACCCCTCTTTGCTCGCTTACCACCTGCACCTTTTTTGCTCCATGCTCAGAAAGATAAAAAGTTAAAAAGGTATGGAAGAGTTTTTGACAGTCTCTTATTGAAAGACGGCAAATCACAGCAATTCTATAATCCCTCTAATTTCCAACAGCCAACTAGGATTAGAAACAGAATTGTTTCTATCAAATATCTGTGAAATGCGGTCTGGTGGAAGAACTGTAACATCAAATCAACAGTGTTCTTCCTTCAGTCCCTGATATTTACAACTGCCCAGTAGGACTAGCAATTGATAGTTTTCAACAAACTATCATACAAATGCATAATTAGCGGCAAACTGAGATGCACTGAGTGAAACAGAAGTATAAAAAAGTTATATGGATTAATATGGCAGCCTTCGCACCACTAACTACAGGCGTAATTTACTAGGAAATATGTAGAACACAATATGCGTACAACTGAACTCTTTGCGCCAAACTGAGACGCACAGACTGCAATAAGAGTATTTAAATATTACAGGGATTAATATGGCAGCCTTCGCACCACTGACTACAAGCGTAATTTACTAGGAAATATGTAGAACACAACATTCGTACAACTGAACTCTTTGCGCCAAACTGTGATGCACAGACTGCAATAAGAGTATTTAAATATTACAGGGATTAATATGGCAGCCTTCGCACCACTGACTACAAGCATAATGTACTATCAAATATGTATAATGCAACTGAACTCTTTGTGCCAAACCGACGCACGGACTGCAATAAAAGTATTTAAATATTATATCAATTAATATGGCAGCCTTCGTGCCACTAACTACAAGCGAAATTTACTAGGAAATATGTAGAACACAATATGCGTACAATTGAACTCTTTGCGCTAAACTGAGATGCACTGACTGCAATAAGAGTATTTAAATATTATATCAACTAATATGTCAGCCTTCGCACCACTGACTACAAGTGTAATTTACTAGGAAATATGTAGAACACAATGGGCGACATGAATGATCGGGAGTTGCGCCTGTTTTCTGGCGAAAACTGCGCCTCACCGATCCGAATCCCCTGTCGGGCGCCGAGATGCGATGTTAGGCGCAACCTTCGCCACTTTCGGCTGCGCCTAACATGAAGGGGCGTGCAATGGGTGCGGTGTGGGCGTTCTGGGGCGGGACACACCACATTCGAATATTCCGGGGCATGCATGATCGCGGGTCGGCAAGTGCGGTGCACTGCAGCGCTCGACAGCTCCGACAAGCAGACCTAGTTGAATGTGGTTTAAATGAGCCGGAGGCGAAGTGAAGCTAGAACGTAATGGAAGGGGGCAAAATGTGCTCTAGGTCGACTGTTACAACAGTATAAGAATAAAAATTAGTTGTGTATAAAATTATTTCACTAATAAAGATAAATATCAAAGTTGTCTAAAAACGATTAAATGGATTGAAAAAGTTGATCATTTAAAATTAAAGGAAAAATATATAAGATCGCAAAAGAAATAAATCTCAGCTCTCAGCTCCGTGAGATATGGAGTATGATTCCAAAAATCGTTTTTATTAGGTGTAAAACATTCTCTGAAAAAGAGCTGAAACCTTCTAAAAACATACATAAATAAATTCTAACAAGCGTTTGTCGCCGAGACCGGGGAAAAATAGGAATTGGAAAAATAGAAAAATTGCCGGGAAAGAAGTAATTAAAAATTCTGTTAGGCTTTTTATTGGTGGCATAAAACCCGCCAAAAAGAATAGGAGCGCAGTGAACATTTTTAACCATGGAGGTGTATTGACCAATTTCAAATGAAAGAGGGGGGACAGTACAAAATAAAAGTAAAAAAAATGCAGAAAAAGACTGATTGGTTTAGCAAGGGGTTTCTTTTCCCGGCCCCAAACAGAGCGCGGCTACTTTGTCCCTTGTAGTTTTGGAGAGATGGGGGGCATGAAAACTCAGCTCCCTGCAGCATGGAAAATTAGTAAATAAAAATTTTTTTATTTGGTTAAAAATTCTCTGTAAAAGAGCTAAAAAAAAAAAACATCATAAATAAAATCTCTAACAACGCCTTTGTCGCCGAGACCGGCGCAACATCAGGAATTGGATATTAGAAATTGCCGGGAAAGACAGTAATTAAAATTCTGTTAGCGCTTCTTATTGGTCGGCATAAACCAGCCAATCAGAATAGGAGCGACAGTGAACCATTATAACCTATGGAGTGTGTATTGACCAAACAATGAAGAGGCGGGACAGTACAAAATACAGTAAAAAAGTCAGAAAAGAGCGGATTGGTTGAACTAGCGGGGGCTTGGCTATCCCGGCAAATCAGAGCGCGAGCTACTTTGTCCCATTGTAGTCTATGGAAAGATGGGGGAACTGAAATCTCAGCTCTGTGCGCCGTGGAGTATTAGTAAATAAATCATTTTTAATAAGTGTAAAACCTAATATGGGCCCTATCTCGATGGATCAATAGTTGAATATTCTTATTTTCCCAGCTTATGTTGTTACATAGGGCATACAAATCTCCTGTGATTCTTAAGAAGATTGGAGCACGGTCAGACTCGCGCTGTCCAAGATGCACGAGGGATAATGCAGAACGGATGCACATGATGGGGGAGTGTGCCAGTCTAGGGCCATTCTGGAAGGAAGTTCTCAGTCTAATCCATAGGGTGCACGGTATCACAATACAAAGCGAACCGCTAACATGTATTTTGGGTTATTTACCGGATACAGCAGCGGTTTCCATTTTGCTATCAGTATTTCTCGTATGCTTTATGTCGATCGTAAGCTTATTGCTTTCCCAATGGTTGCAGTCATCTCCACCAACGTTACGAGAGTATATAAAAAAAAACTGAAAAAACTTAATCCATCTAGAGTGAGGTGTATATATAAAAGGAAGGCATTACCCACATTTAAAAAAATGTGGGGTCCTTGGCTGGACACCCCAGTTCTCCCATCTTCTCTTCTCTTAAGAACCCGCGTTTCTTCGTTTCTTTTCTTGCGCTGGGCAGTTGAGTAGTCTAGCCATGTGAGGAGGAGAGTACAACACCCGAGGAATCTTTAATGTTCAGATGCTTTGAAAAAATACTTAGGTTTAGCTTTGATGTTTCTGTTTGTGGCGGGGGGGGGGGGGGTTCTTTGTGTCTGTGTCTTGGATCTCTTTAGTATGTGTCACAATGGAATTATTTAAACATATTTCAAAATATTTTAGCTTTAACATTGCCTTTTTATTGCTGAGTTTCTACTCTTAAGAATTTTGTCATTTTTGTACACTCATTTTATTGTTTAACAATAGTGATGAGCGATTACGTTGACTATCGTCATCGGGTCGATAGTCGATATCGGCAATTATCAAGACGATTTCCGATAGTCGAAACAGATTATCGCGGATGACCATTAAAAGTCTATGGGGAGGAACAAACCCCCTTCATTCTTACCCCAAACAGGGCTGAAGAAGTGGATATTAACTCAACAACAGTCAAATGGATACGTGCTACATTTTAGGCAACACACTTAGGTTATAAAAGTAACAGAAAAAAAAGTCACATACCATTTACTATCCCTGTCTTGCACCACAGCCTGACCCTTAAACCTGCATGACCCACAAACTAAAAACTGCCAGAAGGCAGTATGATTTCATAGTTTCATAGTTTGTAAGGCCGAAAAAAGACAAGACGTCCATCCAGTTCAGCCTGTTGTGCTAAGTCGTGTTGAGCGATTACGTTGGCCATCGACATCGGTCGATGGTCGATAGTCGACCATCATTGACAAGATAGTCGATGGTCGATGGTAGTGTTGAACGATTGCGTTGGCATCGAGACAAAGAAACGATGTCGGCCCCTATCGATAAGGTTTTCGTGTGAGGTCGATTTTGAGCGTGCCCTTAAGTCTATGGGAGAGCAACAAAAACCCCTTTTTATTACACCCCCAACCCAAAGGGTGGAGAAGCTAAAATTTAAATCCCAACAGTAAAAATGGATACGTGCTACATTTTAGGCAAAAATTTGGGTTTAAATAAAAGTCACAGAAAAAAGGGGTTCCAGACCATTTACTACCCCTGTTTGTACCCCCAGCCTCCTTAAACCCTTTTTTCACCCAAAAATTTAAAAAAGTGACAAAAGGGCAGAAATGATTTGCCCACCCAATTTTACTTGAATGGACATTGAATACCCCCTGTCCTGGAACCCAGCTTGAGCCCCAACCTTGAAATAAACCCCCCACTTTTTAAAAAGTGCCAAAAAAAAAAGGAGTCTTTAAACCCACCATTTTATTTTGAAACTGGACATTAAATTTTATACCGGGCCCCTTGGGCCAACAGCCCATGGGCCCCAAACCTGCATGCCCCCCACATTTTAAAAAGTCCCCGGGGAAAAAGGAGTTTTTTAAACCCACCATTTTAGTTAAACTGGCTTTGGGACTTTACCGGGCCTGGGCCACAGCAGGCCCCCGGGGGCCGGAGTTAATTTTGGGTGGGTGCGGGGGAGCCCAGGCGGCGTCCTACCCATTAAACACGAAGGTTAAAATTGCCCTGAGGGACGCCAGCAATAAAAAACTGTCGTGCTGAAGCGGGGAGTGCGGAAGGGGAAAGGGTGTGAGAACCCACCCTTCCCTCAGTCCAGTAAAATCCCCTGGGTAGCGTTTGGGTTCCCCCGTATGAGTGTGGGCCCCAAATTTTAGTTTCACTTGGAAATCTGGGGTTTTAACGCTCCTGTTACCCCCAGGGGGGCCCTTTATCTTGGCATTCTTTTTTAATTTTCTAAAACGTGTGGGGGAAAATGGTCCTGTACTTTGTTCTCGGGGTGGGGCCCCTTTACTCCTTTGCCCTTGGGAATAACCTACTTTGGGGGTTTAAAGGTTTTCCTGTCCCTCCCTTGTACAATTCAGGGAATTTTTTTAACAGCTATTTTTGTAATGAAAGGGTTTTTAGTACTTTAATTTAAAAAAAACACTTTTTTAAAAAATAGGATGGAACCCCACATGTCTTTGTTTCTCTTTTTTTAAATTTGTATTAAAGGGGTTTTTGTCTAAAATACGGGGAAATGGATGGGCTATTTTAAAAGATTTTGCAAAAAAAAGAATTTTGAAATTTGTGCCCAAATTAACAGTGTTTTTCCTATTCCTTTTTTGGGGACAAAACCCATACCCCCTTGACCCACTTTGGACAATTTGTAAAGGGGAAAAAAATTGTTTGTTGGGGTAAAAACATTTTTTTAAAAAGGACCTGTAGATAAAAGCTGCATTGTCAACCCAAAATATGCTCCCAAAAATTAAAGCATAAACCTTGGGGGCCAAATTTGGCTTTTGGGGAAAAGAAAAAAAATGTCTGTTAGAAAAATTTTTTTTTTTATACTAGGCCCTGTAGTATTGCTGCATTTAAAAGGGCGCATGACCAAAAAAATGATAAAATGCCCTTTCCGCCAATGTTAAAAATTGTGAGGGGAGAATTGCCACTTAGAAGCCACATTTTTTTCCCAAAAAGGCCATTTTTTATTGTGTATCTCACAGCAAATGCCCCCCAAAAAAATTTTTTAAAATTTATGATTTTCTCACCCAAATTTTAAAAAATTGTGGGGGAAAAATTTAAAATTTTAAAAACCCCCTTTTTCTTTTCCCAAAAGGACCATGATTATTGTTTTTACTCACAAAAAACTTTGACCCCCAAAAAAATTTTTAAATATGATTTTCCCCACCCACTTTTAAAAATTGTGAGGGAGAAATGCCATTTTTAAAAAAGGCCAAACCAATTTTTTTCCAAAAGGACCATGATTTTGCTGTATTTTCCAGCAACATGCCCAAAAAAAAAATTAAAAATAGGGAGTTCTCACCCACTATTAAAAATTGTGAGGGGAAAATTCCCATTTTAAAAACCCAAACTTTTTTTTTTCCAAAAGGGACCACCCTTTTAATGCTTATCTCACAGCCAAAACATGCCCTAAAAACCCTTTGAAAAGGGCGAAAACTTTAAAGATAAAAGTGAGGAAATGGAAAAAGGGTGTTTTGTATGAAACCCTTTTGCTGTCTTTTAAATTTCCCCTCACGGGCAAAAACCAGCAAAAATGAACTTTTGGGGGAAAAGAGAAAAAAAAAATTGCAGTAAAAAAATTGATCTTTTTAAAAAAAAATTTTTTAAAGGGGGGAAACCATTTCTTTTTGAAGGGGGAATGTGAAGTGCCCGGAAACCCTAATCGGGGGGAACCTTTTGGCAATTGGGGGCCCCAAAACCATCATCAGAGATCCTTTGCCTGATTCATCGTTTGAAAGTCAAATGACCCCACATTATCTGTGGAAACCCGGATCCCGTTTGTCTGAAAATGACTCCTCCAGTTTGGGGTAAAGGGTCCCCCTTCAGTTTTGGAGCTGGCTGCGGGGCAGGAAAACACCTCTATGGGTGGCGAGCGAGCTGGGGGCCATTCATCCTTTTTTGGGATAAGGGAAGTTTTTGGGGGCCCCGGGAAAAAAAAATTTACAAAAAACCCATGGGTGTTGGGGCCCCAGATTAGTGTGGCACCATGATTTTAAAGCTGGGTCTCTGTGTGTTGGATGTGTGCCCTGAATTTTTTTGTGTTGGTGAGGTTGGAAAAATAAAAAAAGCAGGGGGTCAACCAATTTGGGGCTTGTGTGCTCCCGCTGCGGCTACTTGGCACTCTTTTTGCTGTCATTTCGTTTGGATTGTTGTTCCCCCCGTGACATTTGGGGAACGTAAAGCAGTGCAACAGGGGTCTCCAGTTAAACAATCAGCAAGGTCCCCATTTCCTGCTTTTTTACTCTCTATTTGGGTGGGGGGAAAGGGAAAAAGTTTGAGTTTTGTTTTGTACCGGGGATCCAGGGAGGGGGGCCCACCCAGTAAATGTTGTTCATTTTGATGGCCCTTAAGGGCGAGGTTTTTTGTTGGAGGAAAGGGGACCCCCAAACCCACTCATGTGATGATGGGGGCCTTGTTTTCCCCCAAGCCTCTGGGTCGGGGGGCCCAGAAAACTGATTTTCCTCATTTTTCTCTCCGCCTAAAAATTCGGGGCCAAACCTTTTTCCCAAAAGGCAGGGAAGGTAAAGTAACGTGGGGTTTTTTTTCTAGGAAAAACCTCCTCCTCCCCCTTCCTCCCCCTTTCCGCTTCCCCCCGGACAGCTTCAACCCCCCCCTGATTCCCTGAGAGGGATTCCCCCTGGGCTGATGGGCCAAACCCTTCCCATTTAGGCCCGGGGCCCCCGGGGCCCATGCCCAAAAAGGGGAAAAACCGTTTGAAAAATTGTGAAACTGTGGGGCCCTTGTGGTTTTGGATGGAGTTTAAAGGCCCCGTGCCCCAAAATCTGGGGGTCCGTCCCCTTCCTCCGTCGTGGCGGGCCCTGATTTTTTCAGAGTGCCCAAAAAGTCTTCCAAAAATTAGGATCCCCCAAAATGCTCATGCTGACAAGGGCATTTTTCCGCATTTGACCTTTTTTTGGTGGTTTCTTCAAAAGGGGAAGGTTTGGTGGCAGGCTTTTTCACCTGCCCCCACTTCGGTGGCCCAAAAAACCCCCCGGAGGTCCGAAAGCTCCCCTTGTCGGGCCCAATTTTGTCATTTCGTACTGCGTAAATGGCTTTTGGCGTGCCCCAAAATTGCGGGAGCATGAGGGGGGGGGGGGGGGTTCCCAAAGGTGTTCCCAAAAAGGAAAAAACAAGGGAGACGGTTGGGCGGGGGGGGGCCGAGTTTGACCTGAACCCCAAGCCAGGCGGGAGGGAAGCGGGGGGTGGGCGAACGGCGGAATTGCGAACTTGACTTTGAGGGCCTTCTCAGAGGCAGTCCAGACGGGTGGGTTAGTTCTTTAAAATTTCTGGGCGACAAGGTTCATGACATGTGCCAGCAAGGGATGTGCACCAGCCTTACCGTACTTAAGGGCGGCCAGCAGGATTTCGGCCCGTTATCGCACACCAACCTTGCCTGACAAAAGTTTCTTGTCACCCAGCCAGCTCTCGGTTCGTTGCGGGAGCGTCCAAGTCCTGACCTGTGTGTGGACGGTCTCCCAAGGTACAGTTTAATTTCAAACCACGGCTGGTTTTTCTGGGCACGATCGTCACCAGAGGGACTTGGGGGAAAGAACCCAGACCATCCTGCGTTGTTGAAGATAGTGCGCGAGCTGAGAGCAACGTCACCCCAGAGACATCCACCAGCTCCACCCAGTGAGCTTGTCACAGAGTATGTATAGCAGCTTGGCCGTGCTTACTAGGTCATGTGTCGGTGGTCAGATGGACTTTTTCCGGCACCAGATGAGACAACGCGCTTGAAAAGTTAGAATGTCACGGGTGGCCAGGGCAGGCGGCTTTTTCTGGCAAACGAAAATGCCTGCTCACGCAAACTGGTATTGGGGTAGGCAAGGGCCCATGACGTGGCGGAACCCAATATGTGTCCACCAGACGGAAAGGCAACATTTCCAAGGCCAAAAGCTTAGGCAATGCCGCATTCAGGCTTTTGGCATTGGGATGGTTTGGGTTAAAGTGTTTCTTCTGCTTCCCAAACCTGGAAGGACAGAAGGCTGGTGCTAGATGGCCACTGTACGGCGTGCAGGTCATTCAAAATGGCCGGGGAGGAGAAGGTGGTAGGATGGGGTCTCTGGTGATGCTGATAGGTACTGGGCAACGGTGGAGGCTGAAGCGGAGGTGTCTGATCATGACACTGAGAGACAAGGGCAGCTGAGGAACGCTTGGTGGTGGCGGCGTAGGAGGAGGAGGACGGGTGGAGGACAGAGGGTGTGACAGTGGTATGGAAGAGAGGCCGGGTC
This sequence comes from Phyllomedusa bahiana, assembly GCA_025379985.1. Lineage (NCBI taxonomy): Eukaryota > Metazoa > Chordata > Amphibia > Anura > Hylidae > Phyllomedusa > Phyllomedusa bahiana. The sequence goes on along the minus strand of JAODAL010020243.1, from coordinate 56,344 downwards.
GGGTTATGGCCTTTTGTGGCAAGTGTCGTCTCCATTTCAACTCATGCATTCGCTGCATGTGACTAGACCATGTTCGTGGTGGGTTTACCACCTTAGGTTTTTACCTCTTACTTAGGAGTTTACGGCAAAGGCAGCATATTGAAATTGCTGGTGTGAATCAAGAGGCTTTGCTCTAAAGAAGGCCAGGATGAGAGGTCTGGACCTTATTGACGCGATAAGCGAGGAGCGGGGTTTGCGCTGACGTGGCTGGCGGAATAATATCAGCGGACTTTCCAACCGCCATGCACTTTTTGAGGTGGTACCGTAGGACATACCCCATCGTCTTCCTCATCGCCAGTGATGAAGCGCTCGCAGGCCAAATTCTGCTGAAAAGGACAAGTTAGGTCCGCAATGTCGTCATCATCATTCATTCATCAACACAGGTGACTTCGTGTCCTGGAATTCTGCATCAAGGAGCTGCGGGCTACAAGAAGAGGGATGCAAGGCGTTGCCGAGTGCCGCCCGAGATTTTTGGCCGATTGACCGGGCTTCCTTCTCCTTCCTCTGTTGGCATCAGTAACTGGCTTCAGTGCAGGAGAAAATCATCCCTCTTGGCCTCTTGATCTTTTAACATTGCCTTCTGACTCCACAGCATTTTGTCATCAAAGAGGGTCTAAAGAAAAATGGATTATCCACGTGGTGGGTACACGACTTGTTGACATTTGGGCTTCTTGAAGTGTGGGACCTATGCTGGGGATGCTGACTGATGACATTTGTGGCCGTGACTGGGAGGACGGAGGAGGTAAGACTGCTGGATGCGGTTGCATTAACCAATGAAGGACAGATGGCGACGCTGTTCGTTATGAGTTTACAGGGCCCTGACCAGAGTTGGTGACAGGCTGACGGTCCTGCAACTGACGATCCGCTGGCAAGCGTGTTGTCTCCAGCACTGGAAAGGAGCACTTCTCTCGTACCTATTCTCCATGTCCTACCCCCCTCTTTGCTCGCTTACCCCCTGCATTTCGCCTTCCATGTTCAGAATATAAAAATTTGGAAGGTATGGAAGAGTTTTGTAAAGTCCCTTATTAAATGACGGCAAATCACAGCTATTCTCAAATCCTCAATCAAAACAAAATTTGCTGGATTCAAAATTTAAACTGCCAAAGAGAGATCTTCAACCAAAGTGGCCTTCGCCAAAATGTAAAAAACACGTATCTGTAATGTATTCGGATAATAAGAGATATTTTTTGGCACTATCATTCATGTGGTGGTGATCTCAACAAATTGTGTATTCACACTTTAAGTGAAGGTGCCTCAATGAAAAAAGGCTTGGCCTGCGCCCAAAGTGAAAAAACCAAGGTATCTGTAATGTATTGGATATACACAGTTTTTTTTTTGGCACTATCAATTCACCTGTTGTAAACTACACAATTGCTTGGGATTCAAATTAACTGCAGGTGGCTACTTTATCAACAAATCTGGGAGCTGGGCAAAAAAGTGCCAAAAAAACACGTATCTTTAATGTATTTGGATAAAAAAGGTATTTTTTGGCACCTATCAATTCACCTGTGGTGAATACAAAATTGCTGTATTTCACATTTAAGTGCTCTGCAAGGTGCCTCTGTGAACAAAGTGTTAGTGCGCAAAAGTGAAAAAAATGTATCTTTAATGGATTCGGATAAATAAAAGGTATTTTTGGCACCTATCAATTTCACCTGTGGTGACTACAAATATTGATGCTATTCAATTTAAGTGGCAAGGTGCCTCAATGAACATAAGCTGTAGTGGCAAAAGTGAAAAACATGTATCTGTAATGTATTCGGATAATAAAAGTATTTGTGGCACCTTTTCCAATTCACCTGTGGTGACTACAAAATTGTCTGTATTCAACATTTAAGTGCAAGGGTGCCTCAATGACAAAGCTGTAGTGCGACAAGTGCAAAAAAAAAAACACAATATCTGTCATTGTATTGGATAATAAATGTTATTTTTTGGCACCTAACAATTCACCTGTGGTGACTGCAAAATTGCTGGTGTATTCACATTTAAGTGCAAGGTGCATCAATGAACATAAGCTGATAGTGCGCAAAAGTGAAAAAACACGTATCTGAAAAGTATTCCGTAATAAAATGTATTTTGGCACCTTCAATTTCACCTGTGGGACTACAAAATTGATGTATCACATTTAGTCAAGGTGCTCAATGAAAACAAAGAGCTGTAGTGCGCAAAGTGAAAAAAACACGTATTGTAATGTTTATTCAGGTAATAAAAAGGTATTTTTTGGCACCTTTCAATTCACCTGTGGTGACTACAAAATTGCTGTATTCACATCTTAAAGTGCAAGGTGGCCCTCAATGAACAAGCTTTGTGGCCAAAAGTGAAAAAAAACACGTATCTGTAATGTATTCGGATAATAAAAGGTATTTTTGGCAACTATCAGCCTGTGCTGACTACAAATTTGCTGGATTCTAAATTTAACTGCAAGGTGGCTATATCATCAGCTGGGAATGGGCAAAATTGAAAAAGAACACTATCTGAAAATGTATACGATAATTAAAAGTGAAGTTTTTGCATAACAAGAGACTTTCAGTTTCTAGAAAAGATGTGTATCTAATATATGTTTAGGATGGACCAATATCCAGCGAAAAATATTTAACTAGAAAAACTGTTTAATATAAGCTATTGCAGTACAAGGTCTACACTAAGTCTTTTTTTTTTTGGGGTTTTGAAAACCTTTATCCAGTATTCTTTATAGAGGCTTTGTTGTGTTTGCCCGTGCCCCTCCTACCCACCGCGATTTACAGCGGTTTGAGATGCTCCTTTAAAATTCTCTACCTAATACTAAAATCTTCCAATCTCTGATCTAACTAAGTTTGTAAGGATCACCGCTAAACAGTTAGAGTTTTTACCGTGAAGAAATAGATAATTTCGCTGAGCTGTTTGGACACAAGGCCAAGAGCGCACGTCCTACTGCCTTGAGAAGCTGAGTAGGACACTGTCTATGAACAGGGAAGGGCTTGTTCTAAGTAAAACGAGGTCATGTGATTTTTCAGCCAATCGCACACCTACAATCCCAGTCATTGACGTCGCACACACATCTCACCCTGCTCTATTCTGTAATGTGATTTGCTGGCGCCAAAATGCAGGAAGCGCGAAGAAAATGGCGTGATATTAATAGAATGATGCAAGATTTTAACTAAATTATCGCACATGATCTAAAAAATTTCGTCAACATAAAACTGTTGCCGATTTCAACTTAGGTCGATAATAATCGCTCAAACACCTAGTCACAACTTGCGCCAAAAAAATGTACACGCTTTACACCACATTTATTAATAATTTTAGACAGTTTCTAGACACTTTTGCTCTTTGTCCAACTAAAGAGGCATGGTATGTGTAAGAGGGGTGTGGTTTAATGGAAAGTGGCTCGGCTTAGCATGTGTTGTCATGAATCAAACAATGCACCAAAATTTGGGCGCAATTAGTGAAATAAAGTAAGCCAACTTAAAAAAGGTGTATGATAAATGTGGTGCATTGTAAGGGGCCGTTCACACGGCGTTTTTGGATCCGATTTTGGATACGTTTTGGATCCAAAAATCGCATCCAAAAACGCAGCGGCGATCGGATCCTAAACGGATCCAACGCGTATCCAACAAGCAGCTGCAGGTTTAGATGCGTGTTGGAGGCAGCAGGATCGTACCCTATAGTTTAAAATAGGGCTCCTACTACGTCTTTCGGATCAAGAATTGACATGTCAATTCTTGGAACGGATCTGAAAGACGGATCCGGAAGACGCAGAGAGACGCGCATCGGTGATCACTCGTGTGAACGCTGATGTGTGTTTCTAATAAAAAGCAATGTAAAATCACACTGCTAATTGTTAGATACATGTTTGGATCCATTTAGGGTCCAAATCAGCGGATTTCGCTGAGCGGGTTTGGGCCCCAAAAAGGCAGAGGGGAAAAGCCCTACTGCTTTGAGACCTGAGGCTGAAAGGAAGGGTTTTGTTCTATTTTAAAAACGGGGGGTTTTCATGTGTTTTTTTCCAGCCAATCGCAAAAATACACATCCAGTCTTTGACGTCGCCCCACAAATTCACCTGCTCTATTCTTTTAAGCTGATTTGCTGGCCCCCCCAAAAATTACGGGAAAGCGGCAAAAAAGGCGCGATTTAATAGTTGAGGGAAACAGTTTTTTTTAACCAAATTTTATCGCATGATCAAAAAATTTCAAAAAAAAACCTTAACTTGCCGATTTCAACTTTGTCGATAATGTCGCTCAACACTAATTTTTAAATTTAGTTTTTCCCAAACTTTACTAGCCCACCCCACAACCCCCTTGGATCACGCATACCCCTTATGGCCTTTAACCAGGGCGTTATGCAAGAATTGTCAGTTTGACTTCAAATGCAAAAAAACGGGGCAGGTTTCCCAAAAAAATTTCATTTTTAAAAAAAAGGATACCCACTTAAACGGGTTGGAAGACGCTGAGCTAAAAATTGCCACCCTATGGAGAAAAAGGGTTTTGTCTTCCATTAAGAAAGATTTCAAACACAGGAGTCGGGCAAAAAAAAAGAAAGTTCAGGAAATTAAAAGGGCAAATTTTACTTAAAAATCAATTTTTTCCTTCGCCCAACAATAAAAAAAAAATTTTTAGAAAAAATTATTGGTGTTTTTAAATACAAAAAAGACCCTCCTTTGCAGGATATACCAGAACCCCGGAATTAATATTCAAAAGGGACCCCCAAACATTAAAAATATTATTGCTCCAAGTCTTTTTCCCCCGGGGTTTTCTGATGAGCAAGTACCGTTTTACATTTCCCAAACCCTTTGGTAGTAGTCGGGTAACCCCAAAACCCTTGTTTTTGCTGTGAACCCATGGTTGTACTAAAATTTTTATTTCCCAACCAGCCAAATTTCCACCTTTAAATTAAGCATCCATTAAATTGCAAAAGTTCCTTCTTTGTTTTTATCTGTTTAAAATTGTAAAGGAAATTTTGCAATACGGGGGGGCCGTAAAACCCAAAACCCCCTAATTTACGCCTAACGGGCATTGCCCTTGTTTTTTAAAAAAAGGGGAAAATTGAAACATAGTGTGTCGGGGACTTTTTTAACCCCCTTCCCCGGCATTGGGCGTATGATACGCCCTAGGGGGAATTTGTTTTCCCGCAAATGGACGTTGCATTACGCCCTGGCGATCCCCGGGGCTTGCGGGCGGGGGCCGGCGCGATCGCGGCATGGAACCACCCGGAAAATTTTCCGGGGGCCTTCATCCCCCTTTCCCCCCCGGCCGGGTGAGTTTGGCCGCGGGTAAAAAAAACGAAATCATTCCCGCGCCGGTTTGGGGGGATAATGTTTGCCGCGGGCAGGAGGAGTGAGCTCCCCTTGCCTCCGATCGGCAAAGGCCAGCGGAAAGTTTGCCGTTCCCCCGTCTCACCAGCCCCCCGGTTGTGTCTGAATGAATTGGGTTTTTGTCTGGTGACGTCACCATCCCCACAATGCATTGTGGGCATGGTGTCTTTTAGTTTGCCATGGCGCCCTATCCCACAGCAGAAACGTGTGCACAGATCCCCTCTTCAAACAGCAATTTTAATGATTGTTTTTTCCCCAGGGGGGGTTTTTGCAGTTACAAATCCTCATTTGGGGAAAAAATTAAAAAAATGGGGAAAAAGAAAAAAAAAAAAGTAAAACAAAAAAAAAAAAATAAAATTACAACACATCCCACTGCCCTTTTCCCTTTTACAAACGGAAAAATCGCCCCAAAAAAAAGGATCAAAAAAAAATAAGAGTACCCCTTTATTTGGTATCGCCGCGTGCAAACGACCCAACCCTATAAATTTTTTAATTTTAAATTTAAAACCCTATGGTGAAGGGCCGTAAAAAAAAAAAAAACAAAAAAAGTCACAGAATTGCGATTTTTGTGGCATCCTGCAGCACATTAAAAAAAATAAAAAGCGATAAAAAAACCTCATAAAAACCCAAAATTTATCCCAAATTTAAAACGTCATTTTAATCCCACAAAAAAAATGTTCTTACACGTCTCTGTATACGGAAAAAAAAAAAAGTTAGGGCTCTCAAAAGGGCCCAGCGATGCAAAAATTTTTATTTAAAACAAAATTTAAAAACACTTTTTTTTTTTTTAAAGTTTTTCCCAAAATTTAAAAAAAAAACTATATAAAATAGGGTATGGGCCGTAATGTATCAAATGAGGTAAAGTTAACCGGTCATGGATACTGAACGGTGAGTGCTGTAAAAAATAAAAAAATAAAAAACACTACTAGGGGTTGCAGTATTTTCTTCACCCTGCCTTTTAAAAAACCCGGGTTTTTAAAAATGATCAAAAAATCTGGGCCCCCCAAAAATTTATACCAATAAAAAAAGTCAAATTTATCCCCAAAAAAAAAAATCCCCCAACAGCTCCCTACACAGAAAAAAAAAAAGTTTTTGGCTCTAGACTAAAGGCGATGCAAAAAAGGTTTTCCTTTTTTAATAAAGTGTTTTTATTGTTTTAAAAAACAGGTTAAAAAATAAAAAAAAAATACAAATTGGGTTTTCCCCTGTAATCGTATCGGGCCCGCTGAGTAATACTTGCATGTCAGCTATTACTGCAAAGGGGGGACCCCTGTTAAAAATAAAAATAAAAAAAAACTACCGGGAAAGCTGTATTTTGTTCAAAATTTTTTCACAAAAAAACCCTTTAAAAAAAAAGTGATCAAAACGGCATATGCCCCCCATTTAAAGGGGACTTTAATTTAAAAACGTCAAAATCATCCCAAAAAAAAAACAAACCCCTAATCCCCCGTACAAGGGGAAAATGAAAAGGTTTTTGGGTTCAGAAACAGGGCAAAATTTAAAAAAGCAATTTTTTTTTAGACCCATTTTTTTATTGTGTAAAAGTAATTTTAAAAAATAAAAAAAAATATAAAAAAAAATTAAAATCATTGAATTGTCCGCCCCCCCTAGTAAAGATATCCTTTTCATTTTTACTGGGACGGCGAAGTTTTTAAAATTGAGCCCAAAAAAAAAAAATGGCGGAACGCGTTTTCCCCTCCTTTTTTATTGGGGCCCCAAAGCAAAAAAAAAAAAAATTAGGAACACCTGTGCACCCAAAAAAGAAAATACACCCTTTGATGAGATCTATGGGGGCGTGCTGAATCCAAAAAAGGGGGGGACTTTTTGGGGTTTTACATTTTTTTATTTTGGGGGCCCCCCTTTTGGGGGAAAAAGGACATGGCCCCACCCAAAAACTGCGTTTCCAAAATCCAAAAAACCCCTCCCTCCTTAAAACGCCCTGCCATGCGCCCAAACAGCCCGTTTACACCCACATGTAGGGTATTGCTGAAATGGAAAAAATTTTGGGAAAACAAGGTTTTTGGGTTTTTTTTTTTTCCGGATGCCTTGTAAAAATTATTTAAAATTTTTAGCTAAAAATTTCAGATTATTGGAAAAAAAAGTTTTTTAAAATTTTCACAAGCCTAACGTAAAAAAATTTTTTTGACACACCTGTGGGGGCGATATGTTTACTACACCCCTGGATTTTAAATTTTAAAGGGGGGTTTAGTTTCCAATTTGGGGTATTTTTAGGGGGGGTTTATTTTAAATTTTTTGCCCCCTTAGGGTGTCCGCAAAACTGAAATGGCCCCCCAAAAAAAATCGGTTTAAAGAAAATGAGGGCCCCCCGGGGTCCAGTAGGTGCCCCCCTATTTGGGGCTTGTGGTTAGCCAAATAAAGAAATAGGGCCACATATGGGTATCTCTGAAAACGGCAAAAAATCTGGGGGAAAAATATTAATTTTCATTTCCTGATTTACATTTCCCTTTTTCTTGTGTTTTTGCATAAAAATTGAAAATTTTGCAAAAAAAGTTTAAAAATTTTTAAACTTCCAAATTTAAATTTGCCTTTTTAAATTTCCCGTGAAAAAACCTAATGGGTTTTAAAAAACTTCCCAAATGCAGTTTTGAAAACTTTAAGGGGTGTAGTTTCTTAGTGAGGTTTTTATGGGGGTTTTTTAACATACGGTTTAATCAAAATCACGTTAGGAAAAATGGATGGTCCCCCAAAAAATTTTGGGTTTTCAAAATTTTTTTTGAAAATTTGAAAAAAATTTTTACTAAAAATTTTAAGCCCCCTAATGTCGTAAAAAAAAAAAAAAGACATTTAAAAAATTAGGCCAAAAATACAGCAGACATATGGTAAAATGCTTTGTTATAAAAAATTTTGAGTGGAAAAAACTATCCTTCTTACTTTCAGAAAAATTTTTAAGTTTAAAATTTGGAAAATTTTTTAAATTTTTCCGATTTTTTTATATTTTTCACAAATAAAAAAGATTTTTTGGACCAAAAAATTTTTACTATTTTTAAAAATTTTAATGTGTAAAGAGAAAACATTTCCCCTGAAACACATGGATAGGGTTAAAATGTCAAAAAATTATTCTCACATAAAGTGGGCACCCTGACAGATTTTAAAAAAAGGGGCTCTGTCAGAGAGGCCCAAAAAATGGTCCGGCGGTAAGGGGTTTTAAAGAAAAATCAACACCAAGATTCAACCAAATTAACAAAATTTAGGGCCCAATTTGATTTTGGGACCAGCTGAAACCCCAAACCCAAAAGGGTTTCAGTATTGCAAAAAAAAAATCTAAAGGTTTAAATGAAGCAGTGAACTGGTGTTGGTGTTTTTTGTGGGTGTGTGTGTTGGGGGGGTAGGATGGGGGTTTTAGGGGGTGGTGGGGGGGGGTGGGGGGGGTTTTGGGTTGTTATTAATATTCCCTGTACATTAAATATTTAGTTCGCTATTTTTTATTCAATAGATTGCATATTTGTATTTTTCTGACATATATTTAACTCATCCTGTTTGATATACGTCCTATCATTTGACAATAGAAGAACGCTGCATCTTTTTTAAGGCCATATATCCATATGTCCTATGACAAGATGTTTCATGTATTAATATTTATTTAAATTTTACCTTAAAAATGTCTAGACTTTTATATAGTCACAACACTCCATCACCTTTGTTCATCATCTTTTTTTTATAATTTATGTTATTATGGTCACCTATTTTTTTGGCAAGCATGTTCTTTTTAGTCTTTATATTGTTATCTAGCCTTAGGCAATGATACATTTTATAATTCTTGCAATTACATCCACTTTTTTTCTATCTAAGCCAGGTTAAGGATATATATGTTACGTAACTTCATTATATTTACTGAGGCTTGTTTTTTTTTTTTTGTTTTATTTCCTTTTTGTTTGTTTACTACCATGACAATTAACTTAATTTTTTAGTAACAGGGCATGTATAAATAGTTATGAAGTACTTTGTAATACATTTCATACTAGGTCTCTGACAGGCTCATTATGATAGAAGTGGCATTCCACGTTCAGTGGGTTCCTATTCATCTTAGTTATCAGCAGAAACCGCCCTCTCATACCACTATTATTTAGGCCCACAGTCTCGCTTGGCTCCCACGATAGGTCTATATTTTGTATCGGAACTCCTTATTGGCCCCAGTGCGCTTTTCTGCTATATAGATCGAGGATACGTTTGAGGCGCACCTTCTGTTTATGTAAACGGGCGCCTTTTCTTTAACACAGTGATTCTAACCCACCCATTGTTCGATTTGATTTTCCCTCTTTCCTTTAAACCAATCAGTGTTTCCATGTAGTTTTTCACTAAGATCGTTTTCTCGTTGGTGATGGGCTACCGTGTTTCCCATTGAATATAATGGAACAGAAGTAGCTTTTTATATAATTGGTTAAAACGAATTTCCCGCCCTTGGTTTAACCAATAGCCTTTCTTTTAGTTTGAGGCATTCTTTTAAATGTTTCTATTGGTCTTTTTAGACACCAGTAACCTGACCCAGGATTGGTTTTCTACCACCACCAATTAGAGCAGATCTTATTTAAATAAGTCTCATGTTTGTGTCTGTTTTGTTTTTTATGTAACATAGAGGCATCTGAGGAAGTGCCGTACAGGCACGAAACGCGCTATGCACGTTACTTTGCAATATTGGGGCTCATACCTTAATATTTTAATGGAATAAAATTTATATTTTTATCCTACGTCTATCTCTACGAGCATTATTACCAAGAAACGAGCGCCCGGTCCCTTGGTTTTTGTGGCTATTTTCCATCGTTGTCTGTCACCTTTCTTGGCTCCGAAGGATTAGGCCTACGCGGCCGCTGTTTTCGAGGCTCGGATTGAGCCACCCATGTCATCATGAGTGTTGTGCCTCTACCATAATCGCACAACACCATCAGGTGAGCACCCTCTATTGTATTTTATATATTGCTTATTGTATTGGACGTACTTTCACAGAAGAGCGCCACCTCTCTTTTTTATACCCTTTACCTAATTCATCACGTCACAATGGGAATATGCAGAAACGTTAATACATTTGTGCTCCATTGTATTTATATACAGTATTGCATATATTGCATTCAAAATTAGCACAAAATCTACGCAGCAAGCAGAAACAATAAATCTATACCTAAATAGATGTATACATCAATAGATGGTAATCTACTCTCGAACTGCATCTCATCATAGCAACATAAGGGTATATATTATATAGTTCAGTTGTTAACAAGCTCTTCATGCACAGAAACAATATACATATATCCCAATTTGTTAAATAGAAACTGTGGCCTCATGTGATCAATACCTATCATCATTGCAAGACACAGGGAAAATGGGGGACAAGGTGGAGGCAGAAGAAGCAGGAGGGAGATGGGGGAGGAGACAAAAAAAAACACCTATGTGAACTCTGATGCTCCTATAGTCATGTATTCAACCGTGCTATGTACCACTGACCGTACTTAATCACATATATTATGCTTCTTCAAAAATTATATAGGGAATCGGCAAGATTAAATAAATGCTGAAAATGAAAAGCCCTCATTTAGCCATTGGGGTTCAATGTATGAGTCTATTTTATCCTTCCCCTTGCACTCCTCCTGCAACAAAACTAACATCCAGATCGCGATTCTTTCACACCTAGCGTTTTTCACACAGATGCACAAAATTTTAACTCACCTCTATTTCCACCATTTTGTACTTCCAAGAATCCAGAAGGTGTCTCGCACAGGGGGGTGTGGTGTCACCTCTAGTTTTAAGTGTTCTCTGATGTTTCGTGTGATCCGACGACGAAAATCCTGTTGTTTTTTCCTACTTAAATCTGTGGCAGGTACTCAATAGCCATTAATCTACCCTGTGGTTGTTCACATTTGTTGAACGGTCTTATCTCAATTACTTCGATTGTCATTGGGGATTAACAAAATTTCTTTAGTTTTCATATAAATGGACAGAATGAACAGTTGCCACAGGGATATGAGCCTACCACGGGAGCACTGTATTCAAGTTTTTTTACTCATCTCCTCAAAATGACTATGCACAAATTCATCCCTTCGCATTTTTCCTCTTTCTATATGTGACATAGGATATTTAGGAATCACTTCAGAGAAACTGGATTGCTTTCAGAATGTGCCAATGTCTTCTATATATAACTCATTTCATTGAGCACTATCATCAAAGGTACCTTGGTGGCGAATTAAATCAGTTTTTTCCTTCTTCTTTTGTTTACTGATTAATAAATGTCCTCTGTCACAAGCCAAATCCCTATTAAACTTCCTCAAACATTTTTTAGGGTAACCCCTTGCCTGAAAGAGTGCATTTAACTTCATACATTCTTCATTGAAAGCCTCTAAAGTAGAGCAAGGTTCCTATTGAGCCTAAGAATTGGCCTATGGGGATCCCTTTTTTTGAGAAGGTGGATGACCAGCTAGAAAAGTGTAACAAACTATTGGTAGCCATATTTTTTGAATATACTTTGTCTGAATCTGCTTGTTTTCATCCACATAATTTGCAGATCACAAAAAAATGATTTTTCTCTAGATGTATTTCAAAGTGTGAATTTCATCCCAATTTCATTCATTGAGTTTAGACTTAACAAGTCCTTGAATAATTCTTCAACTACCATCCCAAAAATCAAAATATCATAAAATAAGCGACAAAACAAAATCATATCTGTGATTAGGTCAAAAGTGTTCTGAAAAATCAATAGCATCCTCCCACAGGCCTAAAAAATAAAAATTAGCAAAGGCGTGGCGCACAAAAACTGGTGCCCATGGCTGCTTCCCTTATGATGGGTGACTAAACAGGTACCATCAAACGAAAATTGATTAATGTGTCAAAACAAAATCCAATAACTGTAAATGAAATATCATTATGTTCCATGAAATTGTGTGCCTCTTGTGTTAAAAAAAATACTTGTTTGTTTTCCAGGCCAAGGTTCATGGTTAGATGTTACTATATTAGGGCTTCCTCATCTAAATTGGCAAGAAGTGTACTGTAACTCATTACTAGACATTAAACTTCTCATCCACCAGTATCCTTCAAATCTTTAAGATATGAAGGAAGGCACAGTGACAAGGGCATTTCAGTATTACGATCAACATACGTGCTAGTTCCTTGATGTTAAATTATTTTTACTAAGACTATCGGTCTGCACCTGGTATTGGACCAACCTCTTTATGCACTTTTGGTAATGGCATATATGGTAGCAATAGTAGGATTCCATTCACATAATTTCTTCTCATCCTCTGTAATTAATTTTGTTCAATTCCAAGGCCCAAAATCCTTTTTTTTAATTCTTCAAATACACATTGGTTGGTTCTTTTTACGCCTCTCATATGTTTCTGATCTCAAGTATTCTTCCACCATTGCTCTATAGTTCCACACTTTATTTAAGATGAAATATTCCCACCCTTATTATGGGTTGATTACTATCTCCATGTTTAGAATTGTAATTCTGCAATAGCTAATTGTTCCTCCATTTTAAATTAAGGAAGATGGGTTGTTTGTCTGAGTGCTAGTTTCTTTATATCTTGCGTTACTACTTCCACAAACGTATCCAATAAATTATATAGAGTATTCCTAGAAGAGTGATTTATGGGGCTATGTGTACCTGCCCCAAGATTTATGTAGGAAAAACCATACAGGAGTTTCGTCGTCTGGATTCGCGAAACAATTGAGAGTACTATTTTAAAAACTAGAGGTGGACACCCCACCCTAGAGAGACATATTGTGGATGAGTTCAATAAATGGTGAAATAGATGGTGCTAAAATTTTGTGGCATCTGTGTGAAAAAGATTGGGGAAACAAAGGGCGATCATGGATGTGTGTTTTGTTGCAGATAGAGGCAAGATGGAAATATGATCAATACATTGAAACCCCAATGGCCTAAATGAGGGCTCTTTTCATTTTCGCATTTATTTTATTTGCGATTTCCTATTTAATTTTTGAAGAAGCTATAATATAGTGATTAGTACGAAGGTGTGTGGGTACATAGCACAGTTTGAGACAATGACTATAGGAGCATCAGGAGTTCACTAGGTAGTAAATTGTTTTTTTCCTATCGCCTCCCCAATATCCCCTATGCATTCTTGTGCCACTAAAACTTGTCCCCATCTTCCATGTGTCTTGCAATGATGATAGGTACTTGATCCTCATGAGGGGCCACAGTTTTCTATTTAAACAGTTGGGTTATATGTATATTGTTTATGTGAATGAAGAGATTGTTTAACAACTGAACTTTATAATATATACACTTATGTTGCTATGGTTGAGAGCAGTTCGAGAGTAGATTTCCATCTATTGATGTATACATCTGTTTAGGTTATAGATCTTATTGTTTCTGCTCGCTCTGCGTAGATTTTGTGCTAATTTTGTAATGCATATATTTGCCAATTCATTGTAATGTAAATACAATGGTGCACGACATGTATTAAGTTTTTGCATATTCCTTTGTGAAGTGAATGTATTAGGTGGCCTAGTAGTTGTGCGCGAATCTTTTATCGACAAAGATGAAATCGGCCAAGGTTTTTATGGTGATCGAAAATTCCAGAGGGGGGGGGGGGGGGGGGGGGGGGGGGGGGGGGGGGGGGGGGGGGGGGGGGGGGGGGGGGGGTCATGCGAATAATAGGTTAAAATCAGTGCATCATCTATTAAGATTGAGCCTTTTTCGGCGCCTTCATGTATTTTGTGGCAAGCAACATGAGATTACAGACTTGAGCAGGGTGAGTTGTGTTGCGACGACCATGTCTAGGGATGTGTATGTTGCGTTGGCTGGTAAAATTCACATGACCTCGTATTTACATAGAAAGGTTTTCCTGTTTCAGCTCAGTGTCTCTCAGCGTCTCATAGGGATAGGACCTAGCGCTCTGCTGTGGCCAAACAGCTCAGCGAAATAGTCTATTTCTGCACAGAGAAACCTTACTATTAGTGTGATCCTTCCAATTTAGTTTAGATTAGAGATTTGAAGAATTTTATGTAGTTAGCTATGAGAATTTTTAAGCAGCATTACCGCTTTGTAAATTAACGGGGTGGGAGCGGAGGGAGGAGGGGGCGCCCCGCGGTGCGAACACAGACATGCTCTATCTATAATAGACACTGGATAAAGTTCACCCAAGGGACTTAGTGTAGACATGGTAGTGGAATATCTTTATTATTAACAGCATTTTGCTATTGAAAAATTTCCTGGATATTGGGACTGCCCTGAACTTTATATTGGATAAACATACTTTTCTACTAAACGGCAGGTCTCTGTGTTAGCTGCAAAACTCCATTTTATTATCCAGTGTTACATTTCAGATTGGTGTTCAATTTACCCATTACACCTGGTGGACTGTTGATATATCCACCTTGCATTAAAATTACAATCCAGCAATCTTGTAGTCAGCACACGGTTGTGATTGTTTGTTGCCAAAAATACCGTGTATCGTACGAAAACATCTCGATTCGAGTTTTTGACTTGTGCGACCCAGCACTGTTCATTGACACAGCATCTACGTAAATCTTAAAACAAGCAAATTTTATATTCACACAGGTGAAGTGAAAAGGTGCCAAAAAATACTCGGTTATTATATCAAAACATAACAGGTTACGTGTTTTTTGACCTTTTGCGCATCCCATGCACGGTTCTTTGACGCAAGCATCTACGTAAACTTTAAACAGCCATTTTATATATTCAGCACAGGTGTGAAGTGAAAAGTGCAACAAATAATACCGTTTATTATATCAAAAACATAACTAGCTTACGTGTTATTTGTCTTTTGCACACCAGACATGTTCATGAAGCAGCATCTACGAAATCTTAAAACAGCAATTCTATATTCACCACAGGTGAATTGGAAAAGGTGCAAAATATACGTTTATTATATCAAAAATAACAGTTTACGTTGTTTTTTTTTGACTTGATTGCGCACCCAGCACTGTTCCATTGACGCAGCATCTTCGTAAATCTTAATACAGCAATTCTACTATTCACAGACAGGTGAATTGACAAGGTGCAAAAAAATACCGTTTATTATATCAAACATAACCGTTACGTGTTTTTTGGACGTTTGCGCACCCAGGGATGTTCATTGGACGCAGCATTACGTAAATCTTAAAAAAGCCAATTCTATATTACACCACAGGGTGAATTGAATGGTGCAAAAAATACGTTTATTATATTCCCAAATATAAACAGTTACGTGTTTTTGACTTTTGCGCACCCAGCACTGTTCATTGAGCCGGCATCTACGTTGAATCTTTAAAAACAGCAATTCTATATTCACACAGGTGAATTGAAAGGTGCAAAAAATACCGCTTTACTATATCAAAAACATAACAGTTACGTGTTTTTTGACTTTTGCGCACCCAGCCACTGTTCATTGACGTAGCATCTACGTAAATCTTAGAAACGAATTCTATATTCACCAAAGGTGAATTGAAAAGGTCAAAAAATACAGTTTATTATATACAAAACATAAACGTTATGTGTTTTTTGACTTTTGCGCACCCAGCACTGTTCATTACGCAGCATATACGTAAATCTATTTAAAACAGCTAATTCTATATTCACCAAAGGTGTATTTGAAAGGTGCAAAAAATACACGTTTATTATATCAAAACAAAACAGTACGTGTTTTTTTGACTTTTGCGAACCAAGCATGTTCTTTGACGCAGAAGTCTACGTAAATCTTAAAAAACAGCAATTTATATTCACATAGGGTGAATTGAAAAGGTTGCAAAAAATAACGTCTTATTATACCAAAACATAAACAGATATGTGTTTTTTTGGACTTTTGCCCAGTCAGATTTGTTGATAGACACCTTTGCAGTTAAATTTGAATCCATAAGCATTTTGTTTTGATTAGTGGGATTTGAGAATTAGGCTTGTGATTTTGCCGTAATTTTAATAAGAGACTTCTCCAAAACTATTCCATACCTTCTCAAATTTTATATTTCTGAAACATTGGAGCGAGGAAAAGCAGGTGTAAGCGAGCAAAGAGCGGGGGTAAGACATGGAGGTAGAGTGTACGAGAGAGGTGATCCTTCCAGTTCTGGCGGACAACAGCATGCAGCGGATCGTCAGTTGAAGGACCGTCAGGCTGATCATCGCTGGGTCTGGGCCCTGTGAATTCTAAGTAGCGAAATCGTGTTGCCAATCTGTCCTTCAGTGTAATGCAACCTGCATCTAGCAGATCCTACCTCTCGTCCTCGCAGTCAGGGACACAAATGGTCGTCATCAGCATTCATCAGCATCCGTCCAACTGAAGCAGTAACCCCAAATGTCAACTCGTTTGTACCCACACTGTGGATAATCCCCCATTGTTTGAAGACCTCCTTTGATGACAAAATGCGGTTGGGGTCAGAATGCCATTGTGCGCAAAACGTAGAAGTGATCAAGGCAGAGTTGAAGATGTAAGAACTAGACTGAGTGTGTGCTGACGCCCAGTTACTGATGCCAGATGTGAAGGAAGCCGGTCAATCGGCAAAAAATCCCGGCGCGGTCGGCAAACGCCATGCAGTGCCCCTTGTTGTAGCGCGCAGATTCTGGATGCAGAAGAAAGTCAGGCCAACGAACAAGTGTCACCTGTGTTGTTATTGATTGATGATGATGATGACATTGCGGATCCACCTGGTCTTTTCCGCAGGAACTATGCTTGCGGAGCGCTTCATCAGTGGAACGAGGAGGAGACGATGGCGGTTGTGTCCATACAGGTCCCGCCACAAAAAGGGAGAGGGCGGATGCAGAAGTCCGCTATATAATTCCGCCAGCCCACGGTCAGCGCAAACCCGCTCCTCGCTTATCGCCGTCAAAACGGTCAGGACCTCTCAAAGCTGGGCCTTCTTTGAGCAAGCTCTGATTCCATAGCGATGTAATATTGCCGCCTTTGCTGTAAACGCATAAGTAGAGGCAAAGAACCTTAAGTGGTTAACCACCACCAACATGTCTAGTCACATACAGCGAATGCAATGAGTTGACATTATGGAGGGTACACTTGGCCAAAAAAGGCCACATGGGGACCCGACGCAGGGCCTCCAAACCAATGTCACACCCTCTTCTGTCTCCGCCTCCTCCTCCTACCGCCACCACCAAGGCCGTTCCTCAGCTGCCCATGTCTCTCAGCAGGTCATGATCAGGGATCAGCCTCGCTTCAGGCTCCACCGTCGGATCCGGCCGTGTTACACACCGCACCACCAGAGGTACATCCTACCCCTTTCTCCTTCCGCCTGTTTGACGACCTGCACGCCGTACAGCGGCCAGTTAGCAGCCAGCCTTCTGTCTTCCAGGTTAGGGAGCAGTAAGAAAACACCTATAACCCAACCATACCAAAGCAAATAGCCTGAATGTCGGCATTGCAGGTTTTGGCCTTGGATATGTTGCCTTCCGTCTGGTGGACCAGATGGGTTTTCCGCACGTCATGGCCCGCGCTTGCCCCCTAATACTGATGCGAGCAGGCATTTTCTTTGCCGAAAAAGCCCGTCCCTGCCTGGCCAGCCACGTGTCATCTAAATTTCAAGCGCGTTTGTCTTGCATCTGTGTCCGGGAAAAAGTCCATCTCACCACCGACACTGGACTAGTAAAAGCAACGGACAAGGGCCCGCTATATCTACTGTGACTGCCCACTGGGTGAGCTGGGTGGATGTCTTCTGGGGTGAAGGTGGCTTCAGGTCTCGGCGCACGCTCTTTCTAAACCGCAGGGATGGTGCAGGGTCTTTCCCCATGGTGGTCCTCTTGGTGGCATCACGTGCCAGAGGACACCAGGCCGTGTTGAAAATTAATCTGCCTTGGAGACCGTCACACCACAGGTCAGGAGCTGTGGACGGCTCCTAAGCAACGAGACCGAGCGCTGGCTGGGTGACAATAACCTTTGGGCCAGGCAAGGTGGTGTGCGTTAACGGGCGGTACATCTGCTGGCCGCCCTTAAGATCGGTAGCTGGTGCACATCCCTTGCCTGGCACTTGTCATGAACCTTGTGTCAGAAATTTCTAAAAGAGCTACCCGGGTCTTGACTGCCTGCTGAAGAAGGCTCGAGGGTCTGAGTTTCGCACTTCCGCCGCGTTCGCACCCTTCCTTCGTCCCGCCTGGCATGCGTTTCACGTCCAGGCTCGGGCTCACCGTCAACGTCTCATTGTTGATGTGGCAAACGCTGGAATTCCCACCCTCACATGCCTCCCAGCGATATGTGGGCTAGCAGCGCAATGCCAGTACGCAGTACGAAGTGGACACTTGGCCTGACAAGCAGCGGTACGGGACCTCGGGTGTTGAACCAAGAGAGTGGAGGCAGGTGAGTTGAAAGAGCTCTGCACCATCCTTGCCAGTTTTGAAGAAGCACCTAATGGTCAGTGAGGACAATGCCCTTGTCAGCTGAGCATTGATGGTGATCTTCAGTTCTGGAACGATCGTTGGACAACTCTGAAACAACAGGGTCCCGCCAGCGACGGAAGGGAGGAGAACGGACACAGATGCGGCAACGGAGCCTTTCTCTCGTCAAATACACACAAGGCCCGTCAGTTTCACAAATTCATCGGTCTTCATTAGCAGTGGTTCTGGGGTCCAGAGCTAGTGCAAGGTGGCGCATCAGTCTCAGGGTGCATCATCTCAGAGCAAGTAGGCTGTGTTGAAGCTGTGACGGATGGCAGCGGAGGAGGAGGAGGAGGTATTCCTAGACACCGATGTTACCGACCGTCCCTGCCTTGGAAAGGGTTGGCTTCTCGTTTTGAGGCGGAGGAGGAAGATGAGGGAAGATCAGTTTGCTAGTGCCCCTTCGACCATAAGGCTTGGGTAAATACAAGGCTCCATCTCTTCACATGAGGTGCTGGATGCTCCCATTTCCTCTCCAACAGGATCCTTCGCATTAAGGCCATCAAGATGAACAACCGTTACTGGGTGGCCACCTCCTGGATCCCCGGTACAAAACAAAAATCAACACTTTCCTTCCACCACCAAATAGAGAGTAATAATGCAGGAAATGGAGACCTTGCTGATTGATCAATGGGAGACCATCTGTTGCGTCTGCTTTCCACGTTCCCCCAAATGTAACCGTGGAAAAACATCAGCGACGTGACAGCAGTAAAGTGCCAAGTAGGCGTTAGCGGCAGCAGAAGGCAAGGTGGCAGAAGCATAATGGGTGACTCTGGCAATTTTGTTTACACCTCACCAACGCATGCCATGCAGGGGCACACATCCAACACTCAGTGAACAGCTTAAGGATCATGGTTGACCACTATCTGGTCTCAAAACCGATGTTTTTGCATGTGTATCCGGTCCCAATAGACTTCTGGGGTATCCAAAAATGGACGAATGGCCAAATAACCATCCCGAGCTGGTCGTCACGCCAATAGAGTGTTGTCCTGCCCAGCAGCCAGCGTCATTACAGACAAACGCCATCCGGCTTTCCACAAAGATCGTTTGACTTCATCAAGATGAATAGGCATGGAATCTCTGATGATGTGTTGTGGCACCAATTGCCGAGGTCACCCGATTATTTGTTGCCAGTCTTACTTCATACATTCCTTTTCAAACAGAAATGGTCCTCTTGAAAACTCTTTTTTTTAAAATGATCATTTCTTACTGCAATTTTATTCTCTTTTTCCCAAAGTTTCATTTTGCTGGTTTTGCTGTGAGGAGACTGTAAAAGTCAGCAAGGTTTCATGACAAACCGGATTCATTTATCACTTTTATCTTAAGAATGTTTTCGCATTGTCAAGGTTTTGAGGTCATGTTGCTGTGAGATACAGCAATAATCATGTCTTTGGAACAGAAAATGTTATAGTGACTTTTCTTAAAGTGGCCATTTCATCCCTCACATTTTTAATAGTGGCTGAGAGTCTTATTTTATAACTTTTATTTGGGGTCATGTTGCTGTGAGATACAGCTATAATTATGGTCCTTTGGCACAGAAATGGCTTTAAGTGGCATTTTCTCCCTCACAATTTTTTAATAGGTGGCTGAAAAGTCATTTTATATTTTTTTGGGGTCATGGTAGCTGTGAGATTCAGCAAGTAATCATGGTCCTTTGTAACAGAAATGTGGTTCTAAGTGGCATTTCTCCTCACAATTTTTTAACAGTGGCTGTGGAGAAGTCATATTTATTAATTTTTTTTGGTCATGCAGCTTTTGACAAATGCGCATTACTACAGGTCCTTTATAAAAAAATGTGTGTTTTAAAAGACATTTGTTCTTTCACAATTGACCAAAAGTGGCTCAAGGGTCTTGTTTGAATTTTTAGGGGCTTTTGCTAGTGACATTGCAGCTATACTAAGGTTCCATTCTAAAAAATGTTGTTTCTAAACAGATACCATTTGTTCTTCACCAATTGACCAATGTGGCTCAAGGGTCATGCTTTGAATTTTTTGGGGGCATTTTGCATGGAATGCAGTCTATATACAGGTCATATTCTAAAAAAATTTTTGTTTCTAACCGACATTTCGTTCTTCACAATTGCAAGAGTGGGCTCAAAAGGGTGATGGTGCTGGTCAGAAATGGAATTGGTAGGACACTGTTAATGGGACACATTGCAAAATGACTTGTTTTTGCTAGATCTTTAACATAGCTTTCAAATTCCCTGTATTGAGGACAACCCATTTTAATACAATGAAAAAAAGAGGAAACAAAGACATGGTTGGATTCCTTCCTATTTTAAAAATGTGTTTTCTAGAATTAAAGTACTAAAAACTTGCAGGTACAAAATTAGACTGTTAATAAAATTACTTGATTTGTACAAGGGAGAGGGGTAACAGGAAAACTTGACCAGATGTAGGTTATTCAGAGGACATGGAGTATGGAGCACGGACAGAGAAAAAGTACAGAGACCATTTACTCTCAGCCGTTGAGTTAAAATGAGAAAAAGAATGCCAGATAAAGGTCACCATGGGTGTAAACAGGGGCGTTAAACCACCAGTATTTCCAAGTGAAGCTCAATTGGTTCCCACACTTCATACGAGGGGCAAGCGCTACCCAGGTATTGGACTATGTACAGAGGAGGCTGGAGTTCTTCACACTTCCGCTTTCCGCCACTCTGCTCAGCACGACAGTTTTTGTTGCAGCGTACAGTGCATTTTAATCCTTGCATGTAATAGATGACGGACGGCCAGGCCTGGGCTTTCACCTGCTACCACTGTAAACTCAAGCTGGGTCATGCTGTGCCCAGGACAGGTATAGTCAATGTACAGTTCAACTAAAAATGGTGGTTGAAAGATCCTGTTTCCGGCAATTTTTTAATTGGGGTCATCAGGTTTTGTGGCCTCATGCTGTGGCCCAGGACAGGTATAGGTCATATGTCCAGTTCAAAACTAAACATGGTGGTTTGAAAAGACTCCTTTTTCCGGCACTTTTTAAATGTGGGGGTATGCCCAGGTTGAGGGCTCTTGCTGTGGCCCAGGGACAGGTATAGTCAATGTCCAGTTCAACTATAATGGTGGTCAAGATTGAAAGAACTCTTTCTCCAGGTAACTTTTTAAATGTGGGGGTCATGCAGGCTTGGGCTCATAGCTGTGGCCAAGGACAGGATAGTCATTGTCTGTGAAACTAAAAAATGGTGGTTGAAAGACCTTTTTCCGCACTTTTTAATGTGGGGTCATGCAGGTTTGTGGCTAATGCTGAGGCCCAGGACAGGTCTAGTCAATGTCCAGTTCAACTAAAATGGTGGTTGTGAAAGACTCCTTTTTTCCAGACTTTTTAAATGTGGGGGTCAGAAGGTTTGGGGGGCTCATGCTGTATATGGCCCCAGGACAGGTATAGTCAATGTCCAGTGAAACTATAATGGTGGTTGAAAGACTCCTTATTCCGGCACTTTTTAAATTGGGAGTCATGCAGGTTTGGGCTCATGCTTGGCCAGGGGACAGGTTAGAGTCAATGTCCAGGTGAAACTATAATGGTTGTTTTGAAAGACTCCTTTTTCCGGCCACTTTTTAATGTGGGAGGGTTTTTTTTTTTTTTCATGCAGGTTTGGGGACTCATGCTGTGGCCCAGGGGAATGGTTATAGTCATGTCCAGTGTGAAACTAAAATGATTGTTTGAAAGACTCCTTTTTCCGGCACTTTTTTAAATTGTGGGGGTCCATGCAGGTTTGGGGTCATGCTGTGGCAGGGACAGGTATAGTTCAATGTCCGTTCACTTAAATGGTTGGTTGAATGACTCCTTTTTCTGGCACTTTTTAAATGTGGGGTTCATGCAGGTTCTTGCGGGCTCATGCGTGGCCCAGGACGGTATAGTCAATGTACAGTTCATCTAAAATGGTGGATGAAAGGACTCCTTTTTCCGGCACTTTTTAAATGTGGGGTAATGCAGTGTGGGGCTATGCTGTGGCCAGGGACAGTATAGTAATGCCCGTTCAACTAAAATGGTGGTTAAAAGACCCCTTTTTCCGGAAATTTTTTAAATGTGGGGTATGCAGGGTTGGGGTCATGTGGGGCCCCAGGAAAGGTATAGTCAGCCCAGTAAAAATTAAAATGGGGGTTGAAAGACCCCTTTTTTGGCACTTTTTAATGTAGGGTCATGAGGTTTGGGGTAGCTGGGGCCCAGGACGGGTTAGTCAATGTCCTTTTAAAAAAAATGGTGGTTGAAAGACCCCTTTTTTCCGGGGCACTTTTTAAATGTGGGGGTCTGCAGGTTTGGGGTCTGCTGGGGCCCAGGGACGGGTATAGTCAATGTCCAGTGAAACTAAAATGGTGGTTGATATAATCCTTTTTCCAGCAATTTTTAATGTGGGGGTTTCATGCAGGTTTGGGGCTATGTGGGGCCCCAGGACGGGTATAGTCAATGTCCGTTCAACTAAAAATGAGGGTTTGAAAGACTTTTTTCCCCGGCACTTTTTAAAAGTGGGGGTCAGCGGTTTTGGGGCTCATGCTGTGGCCCGGGAAAGGGTATTTAAATGTCCAGTTCAACAAAAAATGGTGGTTGAAAGACCCCTTTTTCCGGCATTTTTTTAAATGGGGGGTATGCAGGTTGGGGCTATGTGTGGCCAGGACAGGTTAGTAAATTCCCCGTAAAAAAAAAATGGGGGTTGAAAGACCCTTTTTCCGGCATTTTTAAATGGGGGGGGTCATGCGGGTTTGGGGGGTATGCTGCGTTCCAGGACGGGATATTCAATGTCCAGTTCAAGTAACTGATTTTTAAAATCTTTATGCCTTTGGCACTTTTTAATTTTTGGGGTGTGCGGTTTTAAAGGGTCGGCTGTGGTACAAGACAGGGATTAAAGGGTCTGTGACTTTTTTTTCTGTGCTTTTAAAAAAACCTAAGTGTGTTGCCTAAGTGAGCGTATCCATTTGACTGTTTTTTATGTTAATTCAGCTTCCCACCCTTGTTTGGGTGAAATAATGAAGGGTTTTGTTGCTCTCCATAGACTTTAATGGTAATGGATAACGTGCTCCATCAAAAAAACCTTATCGATAGCGGCCCACATCGACTATCGACGATCTCGATAGCCAACGCTGCTCAACATGGGTAGCTGTGACTGTAAGGGGAAACTTTAAGGGGGGGAAAGGTGGGAGGTGAAGTGGTGGGGGGTGAAGTTGCAGGAGGGAGGGGGGGCAAACCATGGGGCCTGTAGCTTTTTTTAAAAAAGAATATTTATATCGAAAAGAGGAGGGTGGTTTAGGGGAAAAGAGACTAAGACAATAGTGTACAGTACAATGGAGTGTGGTTTTTCCAAAAGAAAATGCATGTATTTTTAAAATGAATATGTTATTAGATACAGGGGAATGGTTCGGGGAAGGGGGGCTAAAGAATGTGTACGTACAATGGAGTATGTATTCCCCAATGTTTCATATCAGACTGGAGGAAAGGGGTTCATGGGGGTGATAAAGGGTAGTGGGCTGTGGAATGTAACTCTTTTCTGTTTGTCCCGTTCTGGTGAGTACGCGACACAATGTATAGGAAGTTGGGCGGAAATCCATCACAGTCAGGGCAGATATCTCCATGAATTTGCACGCAGGCGCGGGCGGATGGTAAGATAGGGCAAAAGCCGAAGGAAATGGGAACGTGTTTTGGAAATGTTGTTTATGGGGGGCATGGGGTCAGTGGCAGCACGGGTATAGTATGTATGTATGTAAGAGAGCAAAAAAAGGGGGAAGGGGTTTGTGGATACTCTGATGGTAATTGTGGAACTGAATGGTGGTACCCAGAGGAATAAAAGGAAGTGAGCTACACCCCATGTGACCGGACCTTTACCCCGATGAAGCGTTTAGCTGGTGAAAAATGTTGGGGAGGTCAGGCATGCATTTTAAAATTGTGTTTTTTTTACCTCGTTACAAAATATACCCCCTGCGAGGGTGCTACAAGGAAGCCTTATATGTTTTATGTCCATTAGATTAGGGATAACTGCCCAAGTAGGATGCATGGGATCCCTCACTGGAGTTAGTAAATTACTGTATATATTAGGTTTTCCTGTTGGTAGGTGGGGTTCCACCAGACTTGATAATGGAAAGGGAGTTATTCCTTCAGAAGTAGTAAGGGAAAAATTGAGAGGTTAGAAATCAGGTTTTTAAATAGTGTGTATAGAGGTTAAGTACATAATAAAAGTTACGTTTTAGTGTTTTATAGATTGATAACTGATAGAGTTTAAGTTTGCCTTTTTGCAAAATAGTAAATATAATGATTAATAGTCACTCTCTCTGTTCTCTTGCGAGATTCACATTTTTTTGGAGATTATTTGGAACTAACTCAGACACACAGCCTGCTCAGGCTGTGTGACCGGATAGTGGATCACAGGCAGATTTATAAGACATGAGATAAAAGCATCATCATTCCCCACAGGTAATACAGCTTTTAAGACACTGAGTCCACAGTTCACAGTCATTCTGCTATCAGCCCACTTTTCCTGTTCTTGCTTCATGTCCGGGCCTCCGTTTAGCCCAACCAAGTCCTCACATAGGTCATGCACATGACCTACAGTCCACCAGAATGTAACAATCCCCACTGGAGCAGTCATACCAGGTCTGTGACGAGTCTCCACTGGGTATGGTGTCTGGGTTCGCTCTGGAACTCTCCTGCTGACTGTTCTCATCAGCCATTGGTGGTGCTTCATCCACATGGAACTCCAGAGCTTCAGCTGTGACCTCTCCAGCTTCCTCCTGAGAGGGCAATCAGGAGCACATCCCTCCACTCTGTGGCACCTCCAACATGGCTCCCTCTGCTGGATGGTGGTAGCAGCCTCCTGCTGATGAAGGTGTTTGCCCATGGCAATGGCAGCACGTAGTTCCCTCAGTAACATGCAATTCTTTTCAAGACGGAGCGCAGCTGCGCTATTGAAACACGCAGTGGCGTTCCCTCATGTGAATGCCGCTCCGTGTTCAGCATAGACAGCAGTGATAATCTCATTGCTAATTGTTACATCCGTCTTGGGGACCGACAGTACGGACCCCAAGATGGATCCCTAAAGCGCTTGTAACACGGAATGTAAACACCGTGTGAACAAGCCTTTAGCTGCTTCCTGCACTTTTGGCAGATATCCAATAAGTGCAGAGCACAGCAGGGGGGGTCAAAAATGTCACCAATGAGGGTGTAGGGATCTCATTGGCTGCTAAAATCACATGACCCTGTTATATGTATGTCACTGTATTTCCTGGTGAACGCCATTTGCAGGTCACTCTCGGTACTGAACGCACAGCTCTCTGTCTGCTTGCTTGCATGCATGCATGCAGGCACACTATTTTTTAGCGACTTTAGCCAGCAAAAGCTGCTAGTTAGATTAGTTAGGGGGGGTACAGCAAGCATAGGGAATTATAGACAGCATTAGTTAGAGATTTTATATTGCTTTCTGCATCTTTCACATATTTATTCTGAGTTCATTGTCCCAGTTTTGGGGGTACAGCTAGTGCACAAGACACCTATAGCAAATCTGCTATAAAAAGAAATCGCTTTCATATAGTGGTTTCTTGCTGCAAATTTGATTGAGTGACCAAAAGTTAATTTTTCCAGTTTTGGGGGTACAGCTAGTACAGAAGACACCGTTAGCAAATCTGCTATAAAAAGAAATTGCTTTGATTGAGTGCCCAAAAGTTCATTGCTCCAGTTTTGGGGTTAGAGTTCTTGCATAAAAAACTTTAGCTTTTAATATTTAGCTTTTGAACATGGAGAGAAGTAGAGGTGGTAAGCGAGAAAGAAGAAGCTTAGGACGTGGAGCTAGAGTATGAGAAAAGGCACTCTTTCCAGTACTCTGGACAACACACAAGCAAGCACATCGTCAGTCGCTGGACCATCAAGCCTGTCATCACTTGCTCGATTCCCTGTGAAACTCATTACTGAAGATGAGAACCAAACAGTTCTTCAGAGGTTAACATAATCTTCATCCAGTGGTTTTACCTTCTCTTCCTCTCAGTCATGGGCAAAAATGTCATCATCATCATCAGTCCAACCTGAGGGCCAAATGTCACCCAATATACAGACCGCTCCAGATAATCCATATTCTGAAGAGCTCTTTGATGACACAATGTGGTTGGGTTCAGAAGGTGTTTCAAAAGATCAAAAGGCCAAAGAGGATGATTTTGTCTGCTCTGACGACCAATTACTGATGCCTTCAGAGGAGGAGAAGGAAGCTGGTCCATCGGCAGAAATCCAAAGCGATCAGCAATTCCTCACAGTGCATGTGGCTTCTAGTCCACAGCTTGAGGATGTAGACTGTCAGGAAGATGAAGTCACCTGTGATGATGATGACGACATTGAGGATCAGTGGGACCTGCAAGCCGTACAGCAGCTAATCCGGAAGCCAGACTTCTGTGTACCAGGAGTGTAAGCATAACAAACGCGTTCACCCCAGCCATCCCAAAGCAAAAAGCCTGAATGTCGACATTGCCAGGCTGTTGGCCTCGGAAATATTGCCTTTCCGCCTGGTGGACACAGATGGGTTCCGCCACATCATGACCCTGGCATGCCCCCAATAACAGATGCCAGAAAAGCTGTCCCTGCCCTGGCCCACCACGTAGCAGAAAAGATCTCCAGCGTATTGGCTGTATTTATGTCCACCAAAGTCCATCTCACTACAGACACATGGACTAGTGAGAACAGTCAAGGGCGTTACATCTCACTGACTGCTCACTGGGTGAGTTTGGTGGTAACAGTGCCTCTGGGGATGATGAGTGTCACGCTCAGTGGACACTCTTCCACACTGCAGGGATGGTGCAGAGTCCAGATCCACAACTTCGATTGGTCACATCACATTCCAAGAGAAACTAGGCCATTCTGAAATGAATGTGTCTTGGAAACAGTCAACACACAGGTCAAGAGCTGTGGACAGCTCTGCGCAATTAGACAGACCAGTGGCTTGGTGCTAAGAACCTGGCGCCAGGCAAGGTGGTGTGCGACAATGGGAGAAATCTCCTTGCTTCCCTTAGGATCGGTAGACTTACGCACATCCCTTGCCTGGCACACGTCATGAACCTGGTTGTAC
The DNA here is from genome assembly GCA_025379985.1 of Phyllomedusa bahiana. Classification (NCBI taxonomy): domain Eukaryota; kingdom Metazoa; phylum Chordata; class Amphibia; order Anura; family Hylidae; genus Phyllomedusa; species Phyllomedusa bahiana. Next base: position 28,651 of record JAODAL010020243.1, on the reverse strand, counting down.
AGAAATTTTTCAAGCTCTATCCGGGTCTTGACTGTCTGCTGAGGAAGGCTGAGGTCTTTGCTTAAACTTCCGGCATTTGCACCCTGCTTTGGCAACGACTGGCAGCGTTGCAGTGTGATTTGGGCCACCCCATCAACTGTCTGATATGTGATGTGGCAACAAGCTGGAATTCCATCCTCCACATGCACTAGAGATTGTGGCAGCAGCGTAATGCCATTATGCAGTATGAAGTGTCGCATGGCCTCACGAGCAGTGGTGCGGACCTCGGGGTTTTAAGCCATAGAGAATGGAGGCAGGTGAATGATCTCTGCAACACCCTTGACAGTTTTGAAGATGCAACCAAAATGGTCGGTCAGGACAATGGTGTTCTCAGCATGACCATTGTGGTCATATTTTTACTGGAACAAGCATTAAACTCTCTTCGGTAGCAGGTCCCGGCAGTGATGGAGGAAGATGATGCGGACACAGGCTAGCCAGGCTTCTGGTGACGGTCAGGATGAGGATGAGGATGTGGAGGAGGATGATGCGGCAGAGGTGGACACCACCTCTACATATTACCCTTCAGTGTTAAAAAGGTTGGCACAGATTTCAGGAGGAGGAGGAGAAGGAAGAGGAGGAAGATCTGGTTAGTGTCCCTTGACCCCAAGGCATGTGTGAGATGCTGGCAGCATCTCACACATGAGTGCTTGGATGCTACATTACCTACAACATAACCCACACATCAAGGCAATCAAAATGAACAGCGATTACTGGGTGGCCATCCTCCTTGATCCATGTTACAAATCCAAAGTGAGCACTTTCCTTCCACCAACACAAATTGACAGTAGAATGCAGGAATTTGAGACAGTGCTCATTGACCAACTCGAGAGATCTGTTGCATCTTCTTCAAATTCTAATGTCAAGGTGAAACAACGTCAGCAACATGACAGCAGTAGAATGGCAAGTAGCCACAGCAGCAGGCAGTGTGACAGAAGCACACTGGTTAATAGTTTTAACTCAATTTTTTAACACCTCACTAATGCCTGCAAGGCAGGGCAACGTTCAGACACACCGAGAGCCTTAAGAGCATGGTCCATGACTACCTGCGGCTCAACACTGATGGTTTTGCACTTGATCTGGACCCATTCAACTTTTGGGTATCCAAAATGAATGGCCTGAGCTTGCTCATCACACCATACAAATTTTAGCTTTCCCGGCAGCCAGACTTATCTAAGAACGAACCTTCATCACAGTTGGCGGGGGGGTTAACTGACAAACGTATCCGTCTTTCCCCCGAGAATGTGGATCGTTTGTCATTTATCAAAATGAATCAAGCGTGGATCTCTGATGATTTTGTTGCCCCGGTTGCTGATGTCACCGACTAGTAAACTGTAGCACGTCTTCTTCAAAATGTGAAATACAGATACCATCAGTCATCTATTAATATCAGTCATTAATCAGTCTGCAGTAATTATCTATTAACCGTTTCAGGCCCCATACAGCCAAATCAAATGGGGCGCCCACCCATTACTACATCCTAATTATTTTAACATGTTTGTGGGCTCCTTTTCAATTAGGGCCCAGGATAGGAGTACTGCCCGTATTGCCCTGTTGGCACCTGTTAGAAAGTAGAAACGGGATACAACATAAGGGAAAAGTAATCAAAATAAAAGGAAAACTAAGGTACAAACAGAGGGAACAAAAGGGAAAAAAAAGAGAAGAATAGAAAGCAAGTGCATGATGTAAAAAGAGAAGAGGCAAGAGATCTAGAAAATGGAAAAGAAAAGGAAAAGAGGGGGAAAAAGAGAAGAAGAAGAGGAAAAGAGGGAAAAAAAGGAGGGGCTCCAATTCTCACCCTGTTGTTCATGCTGCACTAGCAAAGCTGTATAGAGAGAAAACATGAAAGAAAATATTAGTACATATCAGGAACATCATTGTACAAATAACAATCCCAAATGAACAGTTGGTTTAAGAAAAAATATAGTCACATTCCCGATTGAGACCATAGGGGCCAAGTGTGTTAAGTGTGTGTATCCAATGCAACTCATGCTCTTTGAGTAGGTGAAACTGATCTCCTCCATGTCTAGGGCGTGTAACCTGCACCAAATCTGAAACCTAAGCTGAGATATATTGTGATAAGCCTCAGAAAAATGTAATGGAATGGTTAACCATGTCTTGCCACAGCGTATAGTAGATTTGTGGTTGGTGCGTCTGTCCTTCATTCTCTGGGTAGTTTCTCCAATATAGAGAAGACCACAGGGACATTTCAGTGCATAGACTATAAATGAACTATCACAGGTCAAAAAACCTTTCAGTTGGTATCTCTTACCTGTTCAGGGGTGTTGTACATATTGACCTTTGATTACACTGGAGCAATGCGTACAAAGCAAACAAGGATAAGTCCTTACCCTGGAACTGGCTAAGACTTGTTGATGAGGCTCTTACTTAAAAGAAGCAATGTCCGCCCTAACAAGGGAATCCCTAATATTTTTGGGTCTTTTGCTACAAATCATTACTGGGTGTTGGAACTCCTCCACCCCAGGATAGGAATCCTTAAGAATGTTCCAGTGAAGTCTAATGATGTTGTGGACACTTTTCATCATGGGATGATGAGTGTTGATAAAAGATAATCTGTTGGGTTTAGGAACTTCCTTATTCTTCAGTTCCAAGTCCACCCTTAGAGTTTCCTCTGGGTATCCTCTATTGGAAAATTTCCTACCCATCTCTTCCAATCTTTTTTGTCTTGTTTCTGGTTCAGAAGCTATCCTACTCAGTCGCATATACTGTGATTTGGGGAGAGAAGATTTGACATTAGGTGGGTGACAACTTCTAAAATGTAGAAGGTTGTTTCTGTCGGTAGCCTTGGTAAAAAGATCCGTTATGAGATAATTAGCATTATATGCGTATATCCCGTTTTTTGATAGGTGTGGTCTAATTTTTTTTAAATTATTTTTGTATTGTCACAGAAGCATCTCCATAACAATGGCTCTAAGGGCTGGTGAGGCGTCATGGTTGTTTCAGATCGATTTGCTTTTCAATGATGTATCCCCACCCACTGTGGATGTAGACTAGAATGCTATTATGGATCTTAAAAAACAAATAAAACATCTTACACAGAAACAGATGAAAGCATGGTGGAATCGGAACACCTTGGATAAATATGTGTCAAAACAGTTCATTCCAAGAGGATTACATGTTCAAATATTTCCATCCTATGGTAATGGTTAGTGATGAGCGATTGTGTCAACAATCGTTATCAAGTCGGTAGTCGATATCAGTAATTATCATGTCGATAGTCGATTATTGCTGATGACTATAAAAGTCACAGAAAAAAATTAATATGCTAAAGTAATTAATTATGTTCAATGGCTAACCGAAAACATGAGGATGACACAGCCACAGCAGGTACAGCGGTAGCAGCTGCAAAGGGGCCCCTTTCACACAAAATAAGACACCGGTATTGGAAATGGCACATGGGAACTGGCAGGGAGACCCCTATCACTTTTCGCACCAGGGACCAACATTTCGTCACATATGTGGTGGCAGCAAGAACATCCCAACAGGGAACGTGGAGGTTCAGCTGGCAGGGCCCTAGGGGGTCCAGTTGGTCAACGAGCCCGGTCTCAAATTCCTGCATTCTACTGTCAATTTGTGTGAGTCGAAAGAAATTGATCACTTTTGATTTGGAACGGGGATCAAAGAGGGTGGATACCCAGTAACCACTGTTCATTTTGATGGCCTTGAAGCGTAGGAAATACGCTTTTTCCAATAAGGCCTTTACTATTGGTTTCTTTTACAGCCACATGACCCGAAAACCAGCAAAGATGTCCTTGATGGACCCTCAGAATAAAAAGTGCCGGAAGAAACAAGTATTTGAACCACTATTTTAGTGAAATGGACATTGACTATCCCTGTCATTTAATGCAGCATAACCCTAAAATCCACACAGATGACCTTATGGACCCTCAGATTAAAAAGTGCCGGAAGAAAGTATTATTTGAACAAGTATTTTAGTGAAGTGGACATTGACTGTCCATGTCCTGTACCGCAGCATGACCCTCAAACCTGCATGACCCACAGATCACAAAGTGCCAGAAGAAAGTAGTATTTGAACCACACTTTTAGTTGAATTGGACATTGAAAATCCCTGTCCTTTAATGCAGCATGACCCCAACATCTACACAGATGCCCTTATGGACTCTCATATTAAAAAGTGTTGGAAGAATGTAGTCTTTGTACCAACATTTTAGTTTAACTGGACATTGACTATACCTGTTCTGTACCACAGCATGACCCTCAAACCTGCATGACCCACAGATTAAAAAGTGCCAGAAGAAAGTAGTCTTTGAACCACCATTTAAGTTGAACTGGACATTGACTATACCTGTTCTGTACCGCAGCATGACCCAAAAACCCGCACAGGTGTCCTTATGGACCATCAGCAGAAAATTTTGCAATAAGAAATGAACTGTATTAAAAAAAAAAATAGTTTCCAATACTGCTGCTGCTAGAGCTACTTGCAATTCTAGTGGTGACATTGTTCCACCATGACATTAGAATGTGAAGCAAATGAAACAGATGTCCCCAGTAGGTCAACAAGGCCTGTCTGAAAATCCTGCATTCTACTGTCAAGTGGGTTGAAGGAAATTACTGAGCAAGGCAGGTGAGGCTGTAAACGTGGATCATGGAGGTTCATCTAGCAGGTCCGGAGTTACAGTGGGTGCGGACAGAGCCCGGGCTGGCGTCCGTCATCTATTAACACGCAGGTTCAGCTAGCAGGGCTGGACTTACAGTGGGTACGGTGAGAGCTAGGGCTGGCATCAGTCATCTATTAACACGGCAAAAATGCCCTTATGATGCAGCAACGAAAACAGTCGTGCTGAAGCAGAGTGTGGATGTGTGAGCTGGACGGATGCTGACAATGATGACGACATTAGTGGCCGTGAATGGGAGGATGAGGAGGTAAAACCGAAGGATACAGGTTGCGTTAACCAATGAAGAACAGATTGGCTACGCTCTTCATTACTGAGATTCACAGGGAACCATCCCAATGTTGACAGACCTGACAGTCCTGCAACTGACGATCGGCTTGCGTGTTGTCCACAGCACTGGAAGGAGCACCTTCTCTCGTACCTCTACCTCCATGTCCTACACCATTCTTTGCTCATTTACCACATGTAGTTCCCTCCATCTTCAGAAAGACAAAAATGTAAAAGGTATAGAAGAGTTTTCCACAGTCTTTTATTGAGAAACTGTACTGCAGTTTCTCAATAAAAAGACGGCAAATCACAGGTATTCTTAAATCCCTCTAGTTTCCAACGGCCAACTAGGATTAGAAACAGAATAGTTTCTATCAAATATCTGTGAAATGCGGTCTGGTGGAAGAACCGTAACACCAAATCAACAGTGTTCTTCCTTCAGTCAGTGAGAATTACAACTGCCCAGTAGGACTAGCAATTGATAGTTTTCAACAAACTATCGTACAAGTGTGCGAATTGCGCCAAACTGAGACATACTGAGTGAAATAGAACTATTTAAAAGTTATATGGATTAGATGTGGCGGTTTTGGAAACAATGACAACAAGCGCTAGTTACTATAAAATATCTGAAACCCAATTTGCGTGAAAGGGGGCTATTGGCAAAAAATGACAATCACAGAGTGCAATATACAACTATTGAAAAGTCAAAGGAATGAGATATGGTGGTTTTACAATGCTGACATGTAGCACCAATTGCTATAAAATATCTGTAACCCAATTTGCGTACAAGTGCACGATTTGCGCCAATACGAGACGCACTGAGTGAAATAGAACTTTTTAACAGTTATATGGATTGCATATGGCAGTTTTGGCACCAATGACAACAGGCGGAAGTTACTATAAAATATCTGTAACCCAACTTGCGTACAAGGGGGCTATTGGCAAAAAAACGGGACACACAGACACCAATAGAAATGTAAAAACAAAAGGGATAATTTCACCTCAGGTGGGAGGTCTGCTGGCCACAAAGTGTTAAAAAAATGCTATTTCCTTGTGAGTCCAGGATAGGAGAGACTAAGCTGCACATCATCAACCCTCCTCCCCCCCCCCCTCTCCCCTTCGGCTGCACACAGCACTAGATTTCTTTATAAGTCTCTCTCTAACTAAATTAGAACTTAAATTCTCTAATTTAACTTTATCCTAAGCTTCACAACTACAAGGATGGTTTTCTGTATAAAAAAAAACCCCATCTCTCTGAGCTATGTCATCCTGACTAATGATAAAAGTGAATTCAGTCAGATATGTCAGACGTTTGCACAAATTGCTCTCTTGCGCTTATGCAATTGATTATTGATTTTATTGCTACGACATTGGATGAAATTAATAAAGAATTACAAGACATTGAACTTAAACTCTCAAAAATTTTATCTAAAGCAGAGATTGACACTTTTCATAAAGAGATTGTTGAGATGTCTATTCAATGGGAAAAAGATTTGAAAGCTAGAAAAATTAATAAAATTCAGAGAGATTTGTCTGATTTTCAGACTGGATATGTATATAAATGGCAGAAGATTAATGCCAATCCTAGATCAAGAGCTTCATCGATATTGTCACAAGCTTCAACAAGTGGAGATTCTTCTTATTCAAATGATAATAGTAGACCATGGAGACATCCCAAACACAAGGCCGATAATCACAGGCGATTAATGACCACTAAAAGACGTACCATTGAAGAGATGGATGATTCTAAACAGAAAACACTTAAGGTAATCAATTTGTCTGACAAAATACTTTCTTTTTGAGTTATTGAGTAAGGGTTTGACGTTTGTCCCTACATCTTTTTTTTTATCCATCTGTAGCAATAAAAGACTTGCAGTTATTAGCCAGAAAATTGATCCTTAAGAAATTACATCAGAAACGAAACTATGACAACAATTTTTCCAACAGTGGTTGAACAGGAAGCTCTTCGTGATTTACAGTCGTTAATAGATGAACAATAGAATCCTGAACCAGATAGGTTTCCAAATTCACTCATTCCTTCTTCAAAGAGATTCCCCCCATCATCCTTGTTTCCACATATTGAATTGTTTGTAAAAATGGTTTCAAGTGAATTGTTGAAGATTAGACCAAAAGTGACAACAGATAATTTGACTAAACAACAAAGACAGGCATTAAAAGAATTAAAACAAATGAGGGATATCATTATTAAGCCATCAGACAAAGGTGGTAATATTGCTCTTTGGCCGATTAAATCTTATTAGAAGGAAGCATTCAGACAATTACGGAATTCAGATTGTTATAAAAAACTTACATTTAATCCGAGAGACATTTTTAGAAGAACTTAAATCGATTCTTCATAAAGCTGTTAATTAAAATCTGATAACTGGGCAACAAATGTCTTACTTGTTTCCAAATCACCCACAGATTGCAACATGAATGTGTGGAATCTTTATACACATCAATATATCACAGTGTTGGCATTTTTGCTGTCAAAAGTTTTCTTTATATGTCTGATCTTGACAAGCATCTCTGGAATCTTATCATTGATGCCCTTCCCGCTCTAAATGCTAGTATTTTTTCATACATACAATTAGTAGAGACTATTTCGGAAACCTCCGAAATAAAGGGGGGGTTCCTAGACTTCCAACGTCTAGTGATAGCAAGTTTGGCCACGTGAAGGATATGAAACACCACAGTCCTATTTAAGAGTGAAATTTTGCCTATATCAATTAGGAACAAAGCAATTTCTAGGGAGTCTGGACATTGTACTGCAAAATTAGCAGATCATTATAAGGTGTCTCCCAAAATTTTTGCAAAATGGGAAACCGCCAGAAAATATGTAAAAGAGATCCCTGTGAACCACACCCCGCCAACAAAGTGCAGAGGTTGAGGGATAGATAAGTGATAGACAGAGGAGAGTATAGTACCATCTAGTTAAGAGTTTATGATACTGTTCTTTGAAGCTGGCCGATGCAGAGGATGCGTGAGCCCAGTGGAGTGCTGTCATCCATTGTTGATCGGAAAACGAGCTTCCCAGTTCACGCTCCCATTTTATAATGTCATCGGTTATTATGTTACAGATAATTTTAGACCTTTTTTGGGATTTAGAAAGTTTATAATTCAGTATAGAGAGAATTGGTGTTAGAATTTTAAATGTCAACACAGATTTTTTTCTGTAAGAAGTGAGAAATTTGGTTATATTGGAAAGAATCTCTAAATGGCAAGTTGTATTTAGATTGAAGAGCAGGAAAAGTGTATAATGCGGTGTCATCGAACAGATCCTCAATATATTGTATGCCTAGATTTTCCCAGTTAGTGAAGAAAATATGGGGAAGATTTATCAAAAGTGCTTGAATCGGGATTGAGCAGGTAGTAGAGGCAATGGAAGGGGAGAAAGCCGGATTTGGAATTGCCCAATAGTTCAAGGATGTCGAGATTGGTAAGGAGTGTGAGCCATGAGGTATAGCTGGGACATATGGATTAAGCAACCAAGCCTTCATTGATACTGCGCCTAAAAGGTCGGCCTCTATGGATGCCCACAATTTATTTTCGGAGGGAGTCCACCAGTATTGCAATTGTGACCGCTTCATGGTAAGCTCTCAAAGAAGGGAGACCCATACCTCCAAACCACTCACTTTTATGCATAATATATGATTTTACGCCATGGCTTTTAAATTGTCAGATGAAATTATTCAATTGTGTCTGGAATATAGGAAACATTGAATTTGGGATAAAAATAGGCAAGGTTCTTAAAAAATACAATATCTTTGGGAGTATGAGCATTTTATAGAGAATTATACGCCCCAACCAGGAATGATCTATTTTAGAAATTCTATCTAATTCTTTTTGCAAGTTGTCTTTTAAAAGAACGAAATTGGCTTTAAAAAGGTTTGAACACTTCCTAGTTAGCACGATACAAAAATAAGGTAATGATTGTGTTTGCCATTGAAAAGGGAAGGACATTTTTTAACGCTGAGATTTTCAATAAAGGTAGGTTAAAGTCAAGCACAAGGGATTTAGAAGCATTAATTCTGTAATAAGATAGATTGCTAAATGTCGTGAGAATTTTCAGTATGATAGGTAAGGAGCTAGATGGATTAGATAGAGATAATATGACTAGAGATGGGCGAATGGATTCTAACGAATTGGAATTCATTTAGAATTTCAGGAAAACTTTGATTCTGAACGAAGTCGAAGTTTGGGGTGATTCGTGGGAATGAAGCGTGTTTTTAATTGATAAAATTGGCCACAAGCACATGGTGTTACATGGGGAAAAGAACTCTGGGAGGAAGAAAGGAACACCCTTAATGACATGTGCAGAGATGAAGCCAATCAGAGACCGGTGGGATTCTGTGACGTCACCGCAATATATAAGTCCAGACGCGACGCTGGCTGCTCACACTCCTCTCACCGTGCCGTGCTGCAGCTGCTGCTGCAGAGATCTCACACAAAAGAAATTGGTTTTTAACAGCGATTTTTTGGGGGATGTCACTGCTTTTATCAGAGACTGCTCCTCTTCCATTTTAATTTTGATTCAGTTTGTGGAGTATTGTAATTGAAGTCCAGTGTGGGTCCAATTCTGCTCCATATACATTTTAATGCCATCTGGTCAGTTCTGGAGCACATTGAATATCCAAGGGTTGTCTAAGCCTGTTTGTGCTTTTGTAGTCAGTAAAAGAAACAGCGTTTTTACAAGCCACATGCCAGTTAATTTATTGCTGCTGATTTCTGTAGCGCAATTTATATCCGAGGGTTAATTAAGCGTGTTTGTGCTTTTTGTAGTCAGTAAAATAAAGTGTTTTTAAATGCGAAAGACGAGGAAATTTGTCCTGGTTATTTCTGTAGCATAATTTATATCCGAGGGTTAATTAAGCCTGTTTGTGCTTTCCTATTCAGTAAAATACACGGCGTTTTAACACGCCACTAGTGATGAGCGATTACGTTGACTATCGTCATCGGGTCGATAGTCGATATCGGCAATTATCAAGAAGATTTTCGATAGTCGATAATAGATTATCGCTGATGACAGTTAAAGTCTATGGGAGAGGAACAACACCTTCATTCTTACACCCAAATAGGGCTGGAGAAGCTGGAATTAACATCCACAACAGTCAAATGGATACGTGCTACATCTTAGGCAACACACTTAGGTTATAAAAGCCACAGAAAAAAAGTCACAGACCATTCACTATCCCTGTCTCATTTTACTTGAACTGGACATTGAATATCCCTGTCATAGAACACAGCATGAGCCCCAAACCTGCATGACCCCAGATTAAAAAGTGCCATAAAAAGGAGTCTTTCAACCACCATTTTAGTTTCACTGGACATAGACTATCCCTGTCCTGGGCCACAGCATGAGCCCCAAACCTGCATGACCCCCAGATTAAAAAACTGCCGGAAAAAGGAGTCTTTCAACCACCAATCTAGTTGAACTGGACATTGACTATGCCTTTCCTGGACCGCAGTTTGACCATTAAACCTGTCTGACCCACAGATAAAAAAGTGCCGGACAAAGGAGTCTTTCAACCACCATTTTAGTTTAACTAACTATCCTTGTCCTGGACCGCAGCATGCAGGTTGCATTAACCACTGAAGAACAGATTGGCGACGCTGTTCGTTACTGAGATTCACAGCGCCCTGACCCAGCGATGACAGGCCTGACGGTCCTGCAACCGACGATCCGCTGGCAAGCGTGTTGTCGCTAGCACTGGAAGGAGCACCTTCTCTCGTACCCTCTACCTCCATGTCCTACCCCCTCTTTGCTCGCTTACCACCTGCATTTCGCTCCATGTTCAGAAAGATACAAATTTAAGAAGGTATGGAAGAGTTTTTGAAAGTCTCTTATTAAAAGACGGCAAATCACAGCTATTCTTAAATCCCTATAATTTCCTACAGCCAACTAGGATTAGAAACTGAATTGTTTCCTGTGAAATGCAGTCTGGTGGAAGAACCGTAAGACAAAATCAACAGTGTTCTTCCTTCAGTCCCAGGGATTTATAACAAAATATCATACAAGTGCGCTAAACTGAGATTCAACGAGCGCAATAAAACTATTCAGAAGTTACACGGATGAGAAATTGCGTTTTTTGCAGCAATGACAAACGAGAACAGTTGCTAGAAAATTTTTCTATCAGAATTGTCGTACAACGTGGCTATTTGAAAAAAAACTAGGGCCGCACCACGTGCAATACAGCTATTTAAAAATTATACAGATAACAAACGGTGGTTTTTGCACCTATAAATACACCTGCGGTGACTACAAAATTTCTGTATTCAAATTTAAGTACAATTTAAGTACAAATTTAAGTACAATTCCTTCTTCAAAGAGATTCCCCCCATCATCCTTGTTTCCACATATTGAATTGTTTGTAAAGATGGTTTCAAGTGAATTGTTGAAGATTAGACCAAAAGTGACAACAGATAATTTGACTAAACAACAAAGACAGGCATTAAAAGAATTAAAACAAATGAGGGATATCATTATTAAGCCAGCAGACAAAGGTGGTAATGATGCTCTTTGGCCTAATAAATCTTATGAGAAGTAAGCATTCAGACAATTACGGAATTCAGATTGTTATAAAAAAAACTTACATTTAATCCGAGAGAAACTTAAATCGATTCTTCATAAAGCTGTTAATCAAAATCTGATAACTGGGCAACAAATGTCTTACTTGTTTCCAAATCACCCTCAGATTGCAACATGAATGTGTGGAATCTTTATACACATCAATACATCACAGTGTTGGCATTTTTGCTGTCAAAAGTTTTCTTTATATGTCTGATCTTGACAAGGATCTCTGCAATCTTATCATTGAGTTACTGGAGTTTGCTCTGACCCACAACTTCTTTTTGTTTCGGGACACTATTTATTTACAACTTCAAGGAACCGCAATGGGGGCGGCATGTGCGCCTTCTGCGCTAATTTTTTTGGGGGTTGTGGGAGCAACAAATGTTTTGCACTGATCCTATTTCAATGACTGAATGTGTGCATTGTTGGGGACATTTCATTGATAATGTCCTGTTTATTTGGTAGGGTTATACAGAGGATTTACATCAATTTATGGATATTTTGAACAAGAACAATCTTAATGGCAGGAGTAGGGCTGGGGGTCACATCGGCATTCCGAGATCTACAAATAGAGCTAGAGAAAGGTCAAGTCTGTAAGAAAGGATTAACTGCAATCCACCATGACCATAATGAGAAAAATTTAGATGCCCTTCCCGCTCTAAATGCTAGTATTTTTTCATACATACAATTAGTAGAGACTATTTCGGAAACCTCCGAAATAAAGGGGGGGTTCCTAGACTTCCAACGTCTAGTGATAGCGAGTTTGGCCGCGTGAAGGATATGACACACCACAGTCCTATTTAAGAGTGAAATTTTGCCTATATCAATTAGGAACAAAGCAATTTCTAGGGAGTCTGGACATTGTACTGCAAAATTAGCAGATAATAATAAGGTGTCTCCCAAAATTTTTGCAAAATGGGACACCGCCAGAAAATATGTAAAAGAGATCCCTGTGAACCACATCCCGCCAACAAAGTGCAGAGGTTGAGGTATAGATAAGTGATAGACAGATGGGAGTATAGTACCATCTAGTTAAGAGTTTATGATACTTTTCTTTGAAGCTGGCCGATGCAGAGGATGCGTGAGCCCAGTGGAGTGCTGTCATCCATTGTTGATCGGAAAACGAGCTTCCCAGTTCACGCTCCCATTTTATAATGTCATCGGTTATTATGTTACATATAATTTTAGACCTTTTTTGGGATTTAGAAAGTTTATAATTCAATATAGAGATAATTGGTGTTAGAATTTTAAATGTCAACACAGATTTTTTTCTGTAAGAAGTGAGAAATTTGGTTATATTGGAAAGGATCTCTAAATGGCAAGTTGTATTTAGATTGAAGAGAAGGAAAAGTGTGTAATGCGGTGTCATCGAACAGATCCTCAATATATTGTATGCCTAGGTTTTCCCAGTTAGTGAAGAAAATATGGGGAAGATTTATCAGAAGTGCTTGAATCTGGATTGAGCAGGTAGTAGAGGCAATGGAAGGGGAGAAAACCGGATTTGGAATTGCCCAATAGTTCAAGGATGTCGAGATTGGTAAGGAGTGTGAGCCATGAGGTATAGCTGGGACATATAAGCAACCAAGTCTTCATTGATACTGCGCCTAAAAGGTCGGCCTCTATGGATGCCCACAATTTATTTTCGGAGGGAGTCCACCAGTATTGCAATTGTGACCGCTTCATGGTAAGCTCTCAAAGAGAGGAGACCCATACCTCCAAACCACTCACTTTTATGCATAATATATGATTTTACGCGAGGGCTTTTAAATTGTCAGATGAAATTATTCAATTGTGTCTGGAATATAGGAAACATTTAATTTGGGATAAAAATAGGCAAGGTTCTTAAAAAATACAATATCTTTGGGAGTATGAACATTTTATAGAGAATTATACGCCCCAACCAGGAATGATCTATTTTAGAAATTCTATCTAATTCTTTTTGTAAGTTGTCTTTTAAAAGAACGAAATTGGCTTTAAAAAGGTTTGAACACTTCCTAGTTAGCACGATACAAAAATAAGGTAATGATTGTGTTTGCCATTGAAAAGGGAAGGACATTTTTTAACGCTTTTTCAACAAAGATTTTCAATAAAGGTAGGTTAAAGTCAAGCACAAGGGATTTAGAAGCATTAATTCTGTAATAAGATAGATTGCTAAATGTTGTGAGAATTTTCAGTACGCTAGGTAAGGAGCTAGATGGGTTAGATAGAGATAATATGACTAGAGATGGGCGAACGGATTCTAACGAATTGGAATTCATTTAGAATTTCAGGAAAACTTCGATTCTGAACAAAGTCGAAGTTTGGGGTGATTCGTGGGAATGAAGCGTGTTTTTTAATTGATAAAATTGGCCACAAGCACATGGTGTTACATGGGGAAAAGAACTCTGGGAGGAAGAAAGGAAGACCCTAAATGGCATATGCAGAGATGAAGCCCATAAGAGACCGGTGGGATTCTGTGACGTCACCGCACTATATAAGTCCAGACGCGACGCTAGCTGCTCACACTCCTCTGACTGTGCCGTGCTGCAGCTGCTGCTACAGAGATCTCACACAAAAGAAATTGGTTTTTAACAGCGATTTTTTGGGGGATGTCACTGCTTTTATCAGAGACTGCTCCTCTTCCATTTTAATTTTGATTCAGTTTGTGGAGTATTGTAATTGAAGTCCAGTGTGGGTCCAATTCTGCTCCATATACAGTTCTGGAGCACATTGAATATCCAAGGGTTGTCTAAGCCTGTTTGTGCTTTTGTAGTCAGTAAAAGAAACAGCGTTTTTACAAGCCACATGCCAGTTAATTTATTGCTGCTGATTTCTGTAGCGCAATTTATATCCGAGGGTTAATTAAGCGTGTTTGTGCTTTTGTAGTCAGTAAAATAAAGTGTTAATTAAGCGTGTTTGTGCTTTTGTAGTCAGTAAAATAAAGTGTTTTTAAATGCGAAAGACGAGGAAATTTGTCCTGGTTATTTCTGTAGCATAATTTATATCCGAGGGTTAATTAATCCTGTTTGTGCTTTCCTATTCAGTAAAATACACGGCGTTTAAACACGCCACTAGTGATGAGCGATTACGTTGACTATCATCATCGGGTCGATAGTCGATATCGGCAATTATCGCTGATGACAGTTAAAGTCTATGGGAGAGGAACAACACCTTCATTCTTACACCCAAATAGGGCTGGAGAAGCTGGAATTAACATCCACAACAGTCAAATGGATACGTGTTACATCTTAGGCAACACACTTAGGTTATAAAAGCCACAGAAAAAAAGTCACAGACCATTCACTATCCCTGTCTCATTTTACTTGAACTGGACATTGAATATCCCTGTCCTAGAACACAGCATGAGCCCCAAACCTGCATGACCCCAGATTAAAAAGTGCCGTAAAAAGGAGTCTTTGAACCACCATTTTAGTTTCACTGGACATAGACTATCCCTGTCCTGAGCCACAGCATGAGCCCCAAACCTGCATGACCCCCAGATTAAAAAACTGCTAGAAAAAGGAGTCTTTCAACCACCATTTTAGTTGAACTGGACATTGACTATGCCTGTCCTGGACCACTGTATTACCATTAAACTTGTCTGACCCACAGATTAAAAAGTGCCGGAAAAAGGAGTCTTTCAACCACCAATCTAGTTGAACTGGACATTGACTATGCCTTTCCTGGACCGCAGTATGACCATTAAACCTGTCTGACCCACAGATAAAAAAGTGCCGGAAAAAGGAGTCTTTCAACCACCATTTTAGTTTAACTAACTATCCTTGTCCTGGACCGCAGCATGCCGGTTCCCATTAACCACTGAAGAACAGATTGGCAACGCTGTTCGTTACTGAGATTCACAGGGCCCTGACCCAGCGATGACAGGCCTGACGGTCCTGCAACTGACGATCCGCTGGCATGCGTGTTGTCGCTAGCACTGGAAGGAGCACCTTCTCTCGTACCTCTACCTCCATGTCCTACCCCCCTCTTTGCTCGCTTACCACCTGCATTTCACTCCATTTTCAGAAGATAAAAATTTAAGAAGGTATGGAATAGTTTTTGAAAGTCTCTTTTTAAAAGACGGAAAATCACAGCTATTTTAAATCCCTCTAATTTTAAGCCAACTAATTAAAACTGAATTGTTTTCGGGAATACCTGTGAAATGGGGTCGGGTGGAAAAACCCGAAAGCAAAATAAAACAGTATTTTTTCCTTCACCCCCAGGATTTACACTAGGAATTGATATTTTTAACAAAAATCATACAAGGGCGCCAAACGAGTTAAACGAGCGCAATAAAACTTTCAGAAATTAAACCCCGGGTGAGAAATTTCGTTTTTTGCAGCTGACAAACGAGAACATTCAGAAAAATTGTTCTATCAGAATTTTCGTACAACGGGCTATTTAAAAAAAAAGGGCCGCACCCGTCAATACAGCTATTTAAAAATTATAGGATAACAAACGGGGTTTTTCACCTATAAAAACACCGCGGGACTACAAAATTTCTGTATTCAAATTTTAAATACAAGGGGGCTCTAGAACAAAAATGGGCCATACCAAAGTAAAAAAAAACACCTTGAAATGTGTACGGATAATAAAAGGGGTTTTTTGCACCTAAAAAATACCCTGCAAATTTCTACAAATTTCTGTATGTAATATCCGACAAAATGGGGTTTTGGGCCCCGGCGCCATTTTTTGGGGACCAATAACTTTTTTGTACTAAACCTCGGACGTCAGTGAGGGGCTTTTTTTTCAGGCTGAAGTGTACTTTTTTTTCGATACAGTTTGGAAACAGCACTTTTTTATCACTTTTATTCCATTTTTTGAGTACGTAAAAGACCAAAAAACGCAAATTTTGGGGGTTGGAATTTTTTTTTTTTACGGGGTTTTGATAGGGATAAATAGTTTTAATTTTTATAGATCGGGGCTTTTCGGACGCGGCAATACCAAATATTTTAACTTTTTTTTTTTTTTAAAAGATTTTTTTTTGTAAAATGGAGAAAGGGGTGATTTGAACTTTTAATACTTTTTTTTTTTGTACTTTGAAACTTTATTTATTTATATTTTTTACTGTAACATTTATTCCCCCTATGGTGCTTGACCACTAGGGGGCGCGATTGTTAATTCAACCTAATGCATTGCATAGGCAATGCATTAGGGTGTACAAAGATGGCGCGGCACCGATCGGCATTCATTCAGACGCCGCGGCCATCTTTGCCGCGGTGCCTGATGGGTTAAACAGCACCAGCGGGCGGAGCCACCCACCGGCGCTAACACCCGCCGGCTGTGCGGAGGGGTCGCGGAGCGATCCCCCTGCAAAGCCCCTTAGCGGCCCTGGGACGTACTCATACGCCCAAGGTCGTTAAGGGGTTAAAATTCTCAGCCTAAGTAACTAAAAACTGAAAATCTCTAATCTACCTAAGTTCTAATGTTCACAGCTAATAGCATAGTTGCTGTGTGAACAAAGAGAACATTTTAGCTGAGCTGTTTTGAGAGAGACCGAGCACACGTCCTGCTCTTATGATACACAGACACACACTGATCATGAACAGGAAGGGCTGTTCTATGTAAAACGAGGTCATGTGATTTTTCCAGCCAATCACAACCATACACATCCCAGACATGACGTCGCACACCCAGCTCACCCTGCTCTATTCTCTAAGCTGATTTGCTGGCCGCCAACATGACAGGAAGCGCAGAAAATGGCGCGATATTAATAGATTATGCGCAGATTTTAACCTAAATTATCGCGTGATCGAAAAAATCCGATCAACATAAAAACCATGCCGATTTCAACTTTGTCGATAATAATCGCTCAACACTATACGCCACATACCAGTTAATTTTTTGCTGTAGCGCAATTTATATCTGAGGGTTAATTAAGCGTGTTTGTGCTTTTGTAGTCAGTAAAAACACGGCGTTTTAACATGCCACATACCAGTTAATATTTTCCTGCTGATTTCTGTGGCGCAATTTATATCCAAGAGATACCCAAGCCTGTTAGTGGGTTCATTTGGTCAAATACAGTTTGTGTATTTATCATATACAGATATTAAACAGAGTCTGTCAATTTTTGAACAAACAGTATGTCAGCCAGAGAGATGGCAGGCTCTTCACATGCGAGTGGCAGTGGCACAAACATTCCTGGAGCAGGCACAGGTCACAGCACAATAAGGGGACGTCGCAGCAGGGGTCAGTCGGTAAGGCCAGAACTGCCGGTGTCATCTAGCGGCTGTGTTTTGACCAGCAACCCAAGGGTTCTTGATTGGTTTACTAGGCCATCCACTTCCTCGCAGATGACATCTGACAACCCAAGCCAGACACAACCCTTAGTTGGCATGGCCCGGGAGCAGGTGAGGGGCCCTCACCTGTCCTCAACCCGCCTCTGTCCCATCTGGTTCCCTCAGCCAGAGAACCACTATGTAGTCTGGGCTCAGCACCCCAATACAGCGAGGATGAACAATTTGAGGACAGTAAGCAGCTAATTGGCAGCGAAGAAATGGGGCTGATATCCCTCTTCTTCAGAAAGGGGCAAGTTTGGATGTGGAGAGTGTGGAGGTCATGTTGTATGGGGTCACCCTTGTACCCATTAACATGTCCCTATCTTTTTTCCCTACATTACCCTCAAATAGACCAAAGTAATCGCCCCGATAAGGACGCCTAGTTTTTGTAGGCTAAACCCTTTTAAAATCATTTGTCCCCTATCAACCACCAAAACTTTTACATATTTATTTCGTTCCGTTTTTTAAAGATATATCAGTTAAAAAATCCAAAAACGTTTTCGCTATTCCTGTAGGTCCCATTAAAGTACTAAAAAGGGCTCACGTCCACTGATATAAACATGCAATTTTTCTTTTCAATTTAGGGTAAATGTTATATATTTTCCCCGTGTAGGGAACTTAAGTTTTACTTTTATCCAAAAATTCTAAACATAAATCAAACCTTATCCTCGACGGTTCCCCCCTCCATTTTATGGGGTTCATCAGGAGGGTCCCCTAGGGACGTCACATGACTCAAGTTAGTGTCTCCTCGATTTTGCTATGTTACTATTCCTGTATTCCTTCTTAAAAGGTTCAATTTGAGTGTTTCCCGTCCTAGGTGTGTCACCACTCGGCGTTTTTCAAAAGCTACTGCGCATGCGCCGGCATTGGGCCGTCATGGCAACCAGCGCCGTTCAGCCGCCACCACGAAAACTCGACATCTTCAGGTCGCCATGCGCATGCGCTGTCAAAGAGCGGCACCATGACAACAAAACCGCTCGCCGTGGTTTTGGCCAAAAATCGGCGCCCAATTCTACGGCATGCCCCGGCATCTACCGGCCCAAGATCTTGCGCAGGCACCAACGCGGCCCCACTCAGACCACCCCCCACATAATCTCAATTCTCAAAGTGTTGTAAGGGCAAGATGTCCGTTTTATTTCCCCTTTCACCCAGAGATCACAAGCCAAACTCATCTCGCGGCCGCGAAACCAGCTTTAAACCCCCAAAAATAACATCCAAATGATTGATAAAAGGGTTTTTCATTTCACAAAAGGGAAAACAGAAACAGTTATTATATTTATTAATTTGGTGTTCGATAATAAAACATTTCGAAACCCACCCATTATTCCTTTTGGGCCCCAAAATATCCTTAAGAAGATCTAAAGAGGGTACCTAATAGAACACAAAAAAAAACATATTTGAAAAAATTGAATAAATACAGATGTATCAAAAGAGTATAAAATTTCGGGTTCAAGAATATTTTAAAAACCCCTGAGAAAATAGTATATCCAAAGGTATTCTCCCCAGATAAACTCCCATTTCTATCCTTATGAGCCTACAGGATCCCAAAAGAACGTTAAAAATATATGCACCAAAGGTTTAAAAATTAAAAAACGCCAAAATATAAAAGTTGTTAAGCCTCTGGCTGTTCTTTTTATTCTAAAGGTCCCTCTGTTCCTTCAAAGTTTTTTTTCGAGATTTCCCTTTCTTTTGTCGAATTTTTTTTTTCCTACAAAGAAAATCAGGCCCGAGGTTCTCCCTCATTTTCCCTTCCGATATCCCTGGCAAGGGGGTGTCAGTCTATGTTGCCATCCCCAAAGTGTTCCCAAATGCGGTTTTTAAACTGTTGGTCGTCTTGCCTATATATTGTTTCCCAAGCTGCAATTACGAGATAAACAATTCCTTGGTACGAATTCTTAAAATCACGTTTTGCAAGATTTCCCCTGTCACCGAAATTTTTTAAACTTTGTTAAAGTTATACTTGCAAAAGTCATCTTCCGATCTAAAAATTCCCAAGGTTTACGTTTAAACCTGTACCTGTGGTTTTGGGAGTATAATGGGTGAATCAGTCTACCCCTAAATGCTTCCCTTTCTTCTTTGCACTTGAGGAGTTTTAGGAGACGTCGCTAGACTTTATCAAATGCATTTCCCCCAATGTTCCGCAAGATTTCTTACATCATTGTTTCGGTTGTCATAGGTGCCTATTATCTAAAATGGGTTTTCTCTCTTGGTCCCTCGGATTCAATGAGGTTCCGGGTACTCCTAAGGCGTTTTAAAATGCAGGCTTCATTATGATGGAGGATATCCCCTTCAGGAAAACCTATCTTGAGGTCATTTGCCTGTTGGTAAAAAATCTTTATTCTGGAGCGTTTTACGTTTCGTGGTATTCCCCTTTGGGTTTTTCCTCTTTTTGCTTTCAGGGTGATATGAATCCCCCGCAGGGGCTATTGTAGCCTTTCCCCTTACGTGGTCCAAGTTTGTATGTAACCCAAATCATTCTGAAAATCCTAAGATCCAAAAAAGCTATTTTGACATATGAATCTCAAATGAAAATTTAAACCCAATCTCATTAGTGTTAGACCGGAAAAATTCTCCTAAACGACGCCTCCTTTCCCCTGCCACAGCACGAAGACGTATCTATAAATTGCCCCAGTAAAAAATTTTTTTTGGTAAAAACCCCACTTTCCTCCAAAACACCGGGCCCCTCTCCCCCCGCCCAGGAATGTTTTGCATACGTGGGAGCGCATGGGTTCCTAGCGGTTCCCCTGAGCTGGGGGTTTTAGACCCTGGGTCGAAGGGGAAAAATAGTTAGGGGGTAAGAATAAAATTCCAAAGTTCAGAACCTTTTTTTATGTTTTTAAAATTGTTCCTCTCATTAAAGGAAAATTTCAGAAATTGGAGGCCCAGTGGTGCGGTTTCTGTATATAGTGCCTCCACATCCCTGGGGCCCCAAACCATACATCCTTTCGATGTTGATCCCCTCCAGTTTCTTTGGAGGTCAGCCTATCTTCAGATAGAAGGAGGGCAATAACAAAGCCCCTGAGTACTTGCCCCACAAATTTCCCCGTTTTTCTGTGTAAAAGAAATAAATTACCCGACAAATGGGGCGCCTCCGGGGGGGACCAAACCTTTATGCCCGGGGGTAATGGTAAACGTTGGGGGGGGGGACTGGGAGTAAGAAAGCAGCCTACCCTTTGACAGGTCCCTTCATCAACACAGTAAATAATAGTTCAAGTTCCCCCAGAAATTTTTCCCGTGGGGGTCACTTTCGGGAAGCTTTCCTGTCGATCCCCCAGAAGTTCTGAAATTGCCCGGGGCTTTAAAAGATTGAAAATTTGAAAAATTTCTTTTGGGAAAAATTTTTACGGGGTGCTTAAAGACTTTGCAAAACAGTTATTAAGGATCTGGGGGAATTTAAGGAAAGGAAGGTTTTCCCAAACTTTTTTTGAGGGTTTTTAAAGGAGACAATATCCCTTTCTGAGATTTGGGACACAAAAACTATACAATAGAGGGTTTACTATAGAGGGGGTTTTATAGGGGAAAAGGGGGAGGTTCAGTAGGAGGTAGGAAAATGGAGACTCAAGGAAGGGGGGAAGGTTGGGGGGGAAAATATGTGTTAAAATTTTAAACAAAAACAAAAAACCCCCCTTATGCAAGGCCCCCGTCTGGTGGTATGTTTCCCCCTCATCATCCTCATATCAAACCCTTTTTTAGAAAAAACCGGTGGGTCCCTCCACACCCTAAGGGAAAGTAAAGAACGCCCCAAAATCCAAAAAGGCGAAAAACCAAATAAATTTAAACTATTCAGAAAAATCTTACAAGGAACAATTGGTTTTATTGAAAGGTTTGTCAATGGCCTTCAAATTAATTTAGTGTTTTTTTGGGTTAAAAGGGTTTTTAACTGTTTGTGGTTTTAAAATTAAGTGGTTTTAAATTCTTTAAAATAAAGTAAAAGTATTTGTGAGGAATTGGGTCTCTATTGGCTAAAAGGGTGGAAAACATGACTGATTTATTAGAAGAGGGGTTTAAAAGGTAAAGAAGTTGGCCCCCAATTATTTAAAAACCAAAAAGCACCAGGTTTCCCCCACCACAAAAAGACACCCGGAAAAAGATATGTTTCTGAAAATGGTAATGAAAGATCTTGAGTTTTAACGAAACAAAAAACTATTGGGGGTAGACAAAATTTAAACCCCAAAAAGAGATTCAGGTTGATTTTCTTAACCGTCCCGACATAATATTAAAACCTTCAGTAAGGGGGGAAATATTGTGGTCATGGACCATTTGGGATATACTCGATGTGTTAAAAGGGCTTTGGGGGGATCGGACTGGGTATGCTATCCCGGAAAGTGACCCCAGGAAAGATTTCTGGGGGGGAAAATTGAATCTATTATTATACATTGGGGTTGAGAGGGATCCTGCAAAAGGGTGAGGCTGCTTTTCTTACTCCCCGAAAAAAACCACAAGTCGCAACGTTTTACGCATTTTTCCCCGGGGATAAAGGTTTTTGGGCCCCCGAGGGTCGCCCCATTTGTCGGGTATTGATTCATTTAACAAAAAATTTGGAATTTATGTGGAAAAGGTATGGGCTTTGTTATTGCCCTTCCTTCTTTCTGGGAGATCGGTTCTCCCAAAAGGAAACTGGAGGGATAATCGAAAAAGGGTGTTTATGGTTGGCCTCAGTGGATGGGAGGGGCATATAGCATATTCCGCACCACTGGGGCTCCATGCCCTGAAATATTTCCCTTGGAAAAGAGAGGGGACAAATTTTAAAAAAAATAATAAAATGGGGTTTTTGAACTGTTGGAATTTATTTTTTACCCCTAATATTTCCCCCCCTTGGCCCGGGGCTACCCCGTCGGGGTACGCATGGGAAGCCCATGCGCTCCCGTATGCGAATCTATTCCGGGCTGGGGGGGAGGGCCCCCTGGTGTTGGAGGGAAAGGGGGGTTCACCCAAAAAAATTCTTTACTGGGGGATTTTTTGATGACGTCTTCGGCTGTGGAGGGGACGGGGGTTTTTTTAGGAATTTATTCCAGGTGTGAAACATAAAGAGATTGGGTTGAAAATTTAAATTTTAGTTTTTATGTCAGAAATAGCTTTTTGGGGTCTTAGGATTTTCAGAGATGTTTGGGTTACTACAAACTTGGCCTTGTAAGGAGACGGCTACTAATAGCCCCTGCGGTGGGATTATACACCCTGAAAAAATAAAAAAGGTATACCCAAAGGTAAATACTACTATACGTGAAATGCTCAGAAAAAAGGATTTTTTCCAAAGGCAAAAAGCCCCAGGATAGGTTCCTGGAAAGGGGATACCCCCTCTTTTGAAGCCCGCATTTAAAAACGCATTTGGAGTACAGGAAACCTCTATTTAATCCCGAGGGGAAAAAGAGTGAGGAAAACCCCTTTTAGGTAATAGGCACATTTTTACAAATGAAAAAAATGATGTAATGAAGATCTTGCGGGCCATTGGGTATATTGCATTGTGACAAAAGCTGCTGACGTCTCTCTAAAAACCCCCAAGGGACTATAGAAGAGGAAGGTCTTTTAGGGGGTAGATGTTCAACCCTTTTAGTCACCAAAAACCAACGGTACATGGGTAGAAAGTTTAAAAATTGGGGGTTTAGATGCGGAAAATGACATTTTGCAAGTATATCGTCAGACTAAGGGGGTTTAAGAGTTCGGTGCGGGAAGATCTATGCGATTCGTGATTTTATGAATTGCTGTACCAAGGTTGTTTATTCTGTAATTGAGCTGTGGAAACAATTTTAGGCAAGACGACCCGACAGTTAAAAAATCCGCATTGGTGAAAACCCTTTGGGATGTGCAAATAGAGTGACACCCCCTTGCCAGGCATTTTTTGGATGGGAAAGGGGGATTCCCCGGGCCTGTGTTTCTGTGTATGGAAAAGTAATTCGACAATAAGAAAGGGAAAAAATCGATTAAAAAATTATTTTTTAAGGAAACAGAGTGGACCCTTTGAATGAAAAAGATACAGCCAGGGTCTTAACGAACTTCTATATTTTGGCTGTTTTATTTTTAAATTTTTTTTTGGTGCATATTTATTTATGTGGGCTTTGTATCCGTGGCCTTAGGATAGAAAGGGTGGTTGTATCTGGGCAGAATAGCCATTAGGATTGTCTTTATCTCAGGGATTTTTTTTTATTCTTGATCCCCAAATTTTTTCTTTGCAACTTGTTTGATTATTTTTTTTTTAAAAGATGTTTTTCTGTTTTTATTGGTATCCCCCTTTTTTGATCTTTTTAGGGTTTTTTTTGGCCCAATGAGGAATATTGGGTGGTATACTGAAACGTTTTTTTTGACCACCAAGATTTGGGTTAAAAATATAAAGTGTTGCTGTTTGCCCTTAGTGATTGTATACCTTATATCTAATCTTGGGATGTTATTTGGGTGTGAAAATGGGTTAGCGTCCCCCTGATGATGTGGTTTGCTTGTGATTCTGGTGAAAGGAGAAAATGAATGGACATCTTTCCCATACAAAATCTTTGGAAATTGAGATGTTGTGGTGGGGGTCTGAGTGGGACGGGTTGGTTGGGCCTTTTGGGGGGCAGTTGATCTTGGCCGGTGTGATGCCCGGGGCATGCGCGGGGGTATGTGACGGGCTATTGGGACGCGCGGTTTTACGGTTTCTAGTTGTCATGGTGCCGCTCTTTGCCAGCCCGGGGGTGGGGCCCGGGGGATTTTAAAGGAGTTTTCGGCGCATGGGGGCTGAAAGCGTGGTTGCCATGACGTGGGATCGGACAAGTAACACAGCATATCGGGGGGGACTACTATCTTGGTCAGGGGGACGTCCCTAGGGATCCCCCTGATGAAATCCCAAAAATGGGGGGGGGGAAAAGCGTCGGGTTTAAAGGTTTTTGTTCTTGGATGTGTTGGTAAAAGTATCTTATGTTCCCTCACGGACGATATTATTAGAATTTACCCATAAAAAAGAAAAATTGGATTTTGTTTTTATCAAAATGGATGTGAGCCCTTTTAGTATTTATATGGGACTCTCGGATAGCGTAATGTGTTTTGGGTTTTGAACTGTATTTCTTTAAAAACTGTCAGAATATATATAGTTAAAAGTTTTGGTGGTTGATAGGGACACAAAGTGATTTAATAGGGTGAGCCTACAAAGACTAGGCCGTCCTTATCAGGACGATTACTTGGTCTATAAAAAATATATTAATTGAGATAGACTTGAGATACGTAATCGTATTTTTTATGGGTATATATTAAAAGTTATATTTTAGAGAGTTTGGATTTGTTTAGGATTTTTTCAGTGACTGGCTTGTTGTTCCAAATCCATATAGATATTATTTGTTCCTGAGGAAATTTTTTCTGTGATTTTTTCAGCCTCTGCATACCAAGACCGTTGAGGAGGAAAGCAGTGAAGATCCAACAATAATCGAT
Source organism: Phyllomedusa bahiana (assembly GCA_025379985.1). NCBI lineage: Eukaryota > Metazoa > Chordata > Amphibia > Anura > Hylidae > Phyllomedusa > Phyllomedusa bahiana. Next base: position 3,473 of record JAODAL010020243.1, on the reverse strand, counting down.
GATGATGTAGCCGACCGCACTTGGGAGCCGGGTGAAGCAAGGGCTTCATCATTGTCAGGAGAAGAGGGCTTTCAGCTTGCGCGTCAGGCAGCGGTACAGCCAGCAAGTGGTAGTGTGGCCGTGAGTCAGCAGGGTAGCAGCAGTGTGCGGTCAGGAGCCAAGCAGCCACGGGTTAGAAAACCCGCTTTGCAGGCCCAAAAAAAGTTAGCGACGGGGTCAGAGAGGCAGCGGCGGTAGAAAGTCACTCAGTGCGGAGCGTTGGCAGTAAAATCAGCTACTCGGTGGTGTGGCAGTTCTTTGCTATGACACCAGAGGAGCCGAATATGGGTATATGTAGAATCTGTGGGCAGAAAGTGAAGCGTGGTCAGGGAGCTAATGATGGCACCACGGCCCTGCGTCAACACATGCAGCGTCACCGTCGGTGGCCTGGAGAGAAACGGTCTCAGATGTGGTGGTCCATCCTGCCGCCGCAGCAACGCAGCAGCAGCAGCTGCGCCCAGTGGCATGCATGCCATTTCAGTGGTAAGGCTTCAACCACCTCTGCAGAAGGGAGCTGTTTCTCTTTGCCTTTAATCTCCCGGTCCAGATGCTCTGCTCCTCGCTACTCCTGGCGCCAGCAGTCGTTCAACGAGGCGTTTGCCAAAGAGAAACAGTATGCGTCCAACCATCCTAAGGTGCAGAAGCTGACCGTGCTCCTGTCCAAGTTGTTGGTACTGCAGTCCGTCCCTTACCAAATGGTTGACTCTGCACCGTTCAGAGAACTAATGGACTGTTCCGAGCCGAGGTGGAGATTTGCAAGCCATAATTTATTTTCCAAAAAGGCAGTAACAGCCCTTCACAAATATGTAGAACAGAAGGTGGGCCAATCCTTGAGCTTATCGGTTTGTTCCAAGCGCGGACGTGTGGAGCTGTAACTACGGTCAGGGCCAGTACATGTCCTTTATGGCCACTGGGTGAATGTGCTTCCTGCCCAGGCACACCAACAACTTGGACAGGAGATGCCGCTTTCTCCTCCATGTTGTCAAATTGCTGACTCCTTTGCCCAAAATCCGCCTCCTCCTCCTCCACCACCCCACCCGCTCAGCCTCCACAAGTGCTGCTCCATCATACCACATGTGTAGGGCAAGCGGTGTCACGCAGTTCTACACCTGGCTTGTCTCGGGGAACGAAGTCACAAGGGAGGAACTGCTCCGCATCATGCAGCAAGAAATCGATGTGTGGCTTTTCCGTTTCCACCTGCAAATCGGAACCATGGTGACGGACAATGGGAGGAACATTTGGTGTCCGTGCTGCACCGAGAAGGGATGGTCCCTTCGCCCTGCATGGCGCATGTGTTCAATCTGGGTTTTGAAAAGGTTCCTGAAGTCTTCCACCGTTTTTCGGACATTCTGAAATGGCCAGGAAACTGTGCATGCACTTCCTCCATTCCTACATAACCAGGCACACCCTCCTCGAGTTGCAGCGGCAGAACAGCCTCCCCCAACACAGGCTGATATGCGATGTTTCCACCCGTTTGAATTCCAGCCTGTATATGTTTGACCGACTGTATGAACAGAGAAATTCCATTAACGATTTTTTGATGATCCAGGCCGACAGGAGTACTCCCCTGTGTAACTTTGATGTCAGCCAGTGGCAGCTCATGCGTGACAACTGCCGTTTTTCTGATGCCTATTGAGGAGGCAATTTTTATTTGTCAGTCGCCAGGACTACGGGATGAATAACGTCATTCCATGCTTCATGTCCGGAACAGATGCTGAAATCTGTCCCGGGCAGGGGGACTAGAGAAGTGGCGACTACATCTCGTGGCCACATGAGTCCGGGAGGGACTGAAGTGGAGGAGGAGGAGGACATTGGAGCACAAGCATTGTCTGGTGATATGAGTGGTTTTTCTACCCAGGTGACAGGAGAGTAGGAGCAGGAGCAGCTGGAGGAGGTAGATGGAGATGAGAAAGAAGAGGCAGATGACTCCCAAGCACCGTGGCAGTATACAGTGGAGATGGAGGCAGGGAGTCTTTCAGGGTCACTTGCGCACATGTCCCGCAGCATTCTGATTTGCCTGACTAGTGACAGCCGAATAGTCACCATCCGGTAGAGGGATGACTTCTGGCTCTCCACCCTCTTGGACCCTCGCTACTGGTCCAAAATGGGAGCCTTTTTTCTAGCTGCTGAGAGGGAGACAAACTCAAATACTATAGAGAAATCCTCCGTAGTCAGTTGGCCGCTGTGCAGCATGGTCCTTCCTCTGACAGCTCTGACCGGGGGATTCCTCAGTGCTCATGTACCACTGCCACGGCTGCTGGGGGAAGGTGGGGGTTAGGAGCTGTACCAGCTCCATCAGCAGCGACCTAAGTCTGGAGTCGCTGATGAGCAGCTTCCTTCACCCACCTAGTGAGGAGGGCACTCGCCAGCAGCAGCACAGGACTTGGAGCAGACTCTGAACCAAAAAGTGTTGGCCTACTTGGACAGCACTCTGCCACCACACATAGAAGATCCGCTGGACTACTGGGCAGCCAAACTGGATGTGTGGCCGCAACTTGCCGAATTTGCAGTGGAGAAGCTGTCCTGCCCGGTCAGTAGTGTGGCATCAGAGCGGGTTTTCAGTGTGGCGGGGGCCATCGTTATCCTAAGGAGAACCCGCTTGTCCACCGGAAATGTGGAAAGACTGACCTTTGTTAAGATGAATCAGGCGTGGATCGGCCAGGATTTTTCCCCACACCAAAAGCCTTAGGAATCAGATTACATCAGCCATGACGTCTCACCCAAACTTTGAGAAATGAGTCTCGATTTAAACTACCTGCATCAGCCACTATTCTGATGCCGCCACCCGCCTGATGCCACACATCTGCTGCCAGTTTCTCCATCTGCCTACCACCATCTTTACCAGGGACTGGTATTGCCACACACTTCCACACTCTGTCATTGTGCCACTCTATGACCTCATGCTGCTGCTGCTGTTGCTGGTGCCTTGACCTCCACACTGTGTCATTGTGCCACTCTCTGACCTCTTGCTGTTGTTGTTGCTGCTGCCGTCACCTCCACACCCTGTCATTGTGCCACTCTCTGACCTCATGCTGCTGACCTCATGCTGCTGCCGTGACCTCCACACTCCGTCATTGTGCCACTCTCTGACCTCATGCTGCTGCTGCTGTTGATGCCGTCACCTCCACACTGTGTCATTGTGCCACTGTCTGACCTCATGATGCTGTGCTGCCGCTGCTGTGACCTCCACACTGTGTCATTGTGCCCCTCTCCCGACCTCATGCTGCTGCTGCTGTTGATGCCGTCACCCCCAAAACTGTGTCATTGTGTCACTGTCTGACCTCATGCTGCTGCTGTGGCTGCTGCCATGACCTCCACACTGTGTCATTGTGCCACTGTCTGCCCTCATGCTGCTGCTGTGGCTTCTGCTGTGACCTCCACACTCTCATTTTGCCACTCTCTGACCTCATGCTTGCTTTGCTGCTGTTAAAGCT
>JAODAL010020242.1:0-69979 GCA_025379985.1 Phyllomedusa bahiana | reverse complement strand
GTTAAAACGCAAGGAGGCAAAACTAAAAAAAAAAATTCTGGTCAAAAGATTTTTCAGGCTTTCCTTTAAAAGGGTTTTAAAGGGGTGTTCGACAGTAAAAATGCCGTTATCTGTCAGGCATAATGAAAGAGAAGAAGCATACTTACCTTCGGGAGGTGGTCGTCCTTGATGCAGTCGTCCCCAATCCTGGCATATTTTGAATGTTATCTTCAAAATGACGGGTGCAGCTAATCCGGGCCATAACTTCACCTGACCACTAGGGCCCTGTGAATGGCTGCACCGGTCATGTAAATGATGAACGCTTAAAGCTACTGCCAAGATCAGCAGGATGGCTGCATCCAGGGCTGTGGAGTCGGTAAGCCAAAGCTCCACTTTAAAATTTCCCCGACCCAAACTCCTACTCCCCCATACAGGCCATTTTTTAAGGGATAATTTTACTGTAGTAAAAGGTAACATCGGCTTTTTTATCCCTTTTTAAACAATAACAAGCTATTTGGTGAACATACACTGACAAGCAAAACATAACAATGTTTAAACTATTGACTTTCAGGCTCCATATCCCCCAAACCCACTACAGCTTGTACATGGGGCTACCATCTTTTAAGACAATCTCTTGTGTATCTCATAGTTACATAGTTACTTTGTTACTAGTTAGTAGTTTGAAAGAAACACAGTCCATCGAGTTCAACCCCGGGTGGGGGAAATTGGGTGAGGGGGAAAAGACAAGGGCTTAAAACCCAGGGTCCCCGGGTTAAAGCCCGAAACCCCAAGGCAAGAAACCCAACCCCCCAGTATAGACCCCCAAAACTACCCCCCAACCGCCACCGGGCCCGGATCCAGAATTTTACCTACTACTACGCATTAATATTCTTTTGGTTTCCCGGAGGGATCTAAGCCTTTCTGAAACTCTCAAAAGTTCCCGCCCCGGACCATTCCCCCGGCAGGCTATTCCACAGATTTACAGTTCTTACAGGGAAGAACCTCTCCCCTGGGGGAAATTTAAACCTTTTTTCCTAGCCAAGGATTCCCCCTTTTCTTTTGACCAAACCGAAAAATTTTCCCCCATACTTTTTTGAGGACCATTTAAATTTATTAAATTTAACATGTCCCCCCAACCGTCTTTTCCAAAGACTAAATAATTAACACAAACCACCCCTATAACTAAGAGCTCCATTTTCCCCTTTAAGTTGGTTTGTTTTGTATTTTTATTATTAATTTTTTAAAAGGGGAAAGAAAGCTATTTTGAGGGTGAAAAATGTTTGTACGGGTGAATGAATTTTGGGAGATTTTTTAAAAAAATTTAAAAAATATTTATAATATTTTAGTTAGTTAGTTTGAATTTTGATGTATTTTTTTTTTTTGTTTGGGGTTACCTTTTGGTTTAATACTGCCTGAATCCTTCTGTTTAAAGCAGGTTTTGACCAAAATCTGATCACAACTTTGACTTGAAAGTATTTAGCATATGCTTAGTTCTGCAGATTCTTTCCTGTAACTGCATTGTTACTGTTTTGCTCCTAACAATCGAAATGTTAATTTTTATTATTTTGTTAGTATTTGATAAATCCACCTTTGGCTTTCAGCACTGCCTGAATCCTTCTGTGCCCTGGATCAGATTCAAGCAGGTCTCTCCTATACGTTCCCAATGTTGGTGCAGACTGGACTTGGGTGCGAATACAGCTTTTTCTTCAACTCTACAGATTGTAAGCTCTTGCGAGCAGGGCTCTCACACCTTGTGTCTGATCTGTAAGTAGCTTTTTACTGTGTAACATCTGGTTTGTCTGTACTTATACCCCCTAAATTGTAAAGTACTGCAGAATATGTCAGCACAATATAAAGATTATTATTAGAACTCTACCCACAAGTGTTGGATTGGGTTGAGGTTTGGGGACTGTGGAGGCCAATACAGCAACTCTACTTCATTGTCATTTTACCCCTTCCTTCTCCAACCTGTATGCATCAGGTCATTGTCCTGCGGGAAACACTTTTTCGCCCTTTATATCCCCCATAGTACTCGAGCAAAAAAATACCATCTTGTAGGATATCCCCAAAATAGCCCAGCTTTTGAGATCAACATTGATTTTGGGTTCAAGTACCCAACATCTTTGGGGCCTGCAAAATACCCCAAAACCTCAGGTTTCCCCTCCACCGAACCGGCCCCTTTCTAAAATTTCTTGATCCTTCGTCTACTTGTTTCCCCTTTGATTCTTCTAGCCCCTATTTCCCCCCATCAGACCCCGGGGTCTATTGACTTTAAACTCATCGCCCCCAAAATACCCGGGTTTCCAATTTTTCCCCTTTTTCGTAAATTTTTCGAACTCGGGGCCCAACCGGGGCTGTGGAGTGGGCAAGCCGAACCCCCGACTCAGACCCCTAAATTTTTCCCAAACCTCCCCCTCCTGACCCCTCATACACCGAAATTTTTAATGAAAACTTTACTGAAAAAAAAAAGGGGTTTAAACATCAGGCTGTTTTTTTTAAACCTTTAGAACAATAATAAAACCCCTTTTAAAATAGTCAGACACGACCAGCAAAAGGTAAAAAAATGTTTTGTTTTTTTGAACATTTGGGTTTAAAAAAAGTTTGTTTTTTTGTATCCAAGTCCAGCCCTGCACCAACACGGGAATTGTAAAAGAGACCTGGGATCAAATTTTTGGGTAAAAAATATGCTTAATCTGATTCAGACCCAGAAGGATTCAGGCAAAAATTAAAAACCCAAAAAGGTGGTTTTCACCAAATACAAAAAAATAATAAAACATTTAAAATTTTTGGGAACCCAAAAACATTAACAATGCATTTAAAAGGGAAAAAATCTGCAAAACCTAAGCAGATGCAAAAATTCTTGCAAGTCACATTTATGTATAAGATAGGAAAAAAAATTGAACTGTATAAAAAATTTACGAAGCCTCTTTAACAAAGCTGAAAGTGGATGGTGGGGGAAGGGACCCAAAGACAAAATTTTCAAACCATTTTTTAACCTTTTTTTGCTTTCAGTGAAAAAATATTTTATTGGATATAAAATTTAGAACCCCCAAAAAAAAAACCCCCCAAAACCCCTCCATCCCCAATTTAACCTGCTAACAGACCCAGCTAGGAAAAGCACAGCTAAAAATGTAAAATCACTGCTGTATAACTCCCCATATCCGAACGGGAAGGAGGGGGGAGGGGGGAGGTTCTTACGCGGGCTGTAAAGGGGGCCCTGTAAAACCCACCCCTAAAAAAAAAACCCCATTTTAGGCTCTATAATAGGAGGGGGGGGGGGGGGGTTGTCTGGCAGGGATGCTTCCTCCAATAGTTGTCATCAAAGCCCTTAGCAAAATTTCAAAAAACCCTATTACAAATTTTTTTGGGAAAAAATTGTGGCATAGCTTTCCTTCTATGGAAGAAATTGTCCCCACTTTGGCTCGGTAAACTTTAACCCCGTAATCTGCAAAATTCACGTTTGTGCTCTTTATTTCATCACAAATGTTTGAAGGCGGGTTAATGGGGGGCATTTGATTTTTTACTTAAATTTACCCCCCCCCTGTCCTATTTCCAAACACTGATTTTTTATTACACATTATCCACCCCCTAACTTTCGCTTTGAATCTACTTTCTAAAATTTTTCCCTACAATGTTTTCCCGACTACAAACATTTTCCTATCCTGCACCCAAGCTTTTAAACCCCGCATATAAGGGGAAACTTTTGGGTAGCAATCACTTTTTTAAAAAACAAGGAAAAATTTCAATTTACGGCCATAAGGAGACTGTGCCGCACTACTACTGCTAAATGTTAATAAAGCCATGGGTTTATGCATTAAACAACTACTCGGATTTTGCTTTTCTTCCTTCATTCATTAGAAATTACTTTTAAAGGTGCCCCTGTTGTCCAGAAATTTTTTCCCTGAAATTAAAATTTCCCAGGATTTCTGACTGATGCAAGTCTTCCTTTTGGTCAATTTCCCCGCACTCTGATTCACTTCCCATGCGGGCTAAACTTTGAACCTCCCTTTTGAAAAGCATAAAGAGAATCCCAAACCAGGTCCCACAAACCCTGCCCGGTTTTTTTTCAGCATCTCAATGCAAAGGGCACATGACACAGGGGGAAGAAGTCAAACTTTTTTTCGGGTGCGGGAAACAAAATTACTGGCACTACTGTGCTACTAATTGAGGGGAAAAAAACAAAAATGGAAACGGGGCCCCAAAAAGTGCCAAAAAAATTGGGGGGAGAGCCCCATTCCCAGCACCCTTTAAGGCATGTTCACACAACGTATTTTGGTACGTACTGTACGCGCCACAATACGCCGGGTGTTTCAGAAGTACCTGCTGGCCAGCGTGTACTTCTAAAGCGCAGGGAGGCCGGCCCCATTCACTTCCATTAAACAATGGGACCCACACCCCGGGCCGGGGTACCAAAATGGGGATATTGTAGCCCGGGGGATGGGCGTAAATTTTATTCCCCTCTATGGGGAGCTATGAATTGCCCTAAAAACGGGCCCCATTTTGGGCACATTGAAAACGCAAAAAAACGCCGAAAATGCGCCCCCCAAAAAACGCCCACTGAAAAAACCCCCTTTGGGTATGTTCACAAAGGCCCTTTTTTACTGCGGGTTTCGGGGTGTACAAACCCCATAATTTTACACCGGGGGAAATTGACAAAGTCATTTTTTCGCCGGGCGCTTACCCAGCTGATCACGCGTGGTTTCCCAAAAAAACACCCGAAAATTATACCAAACACGGCGGGGTTAACATACCCTTAGGGGTATGTTCCCCCACGGCTTAAAAATTGGGGACGTATTTCGCCCCGTAAAGGGGCTCAATACGGGGCAAATGCGCCCCAGTCATTAAGGTAATCCAAAAGTTCAATAGAAACTATGGTTTTTCCCCTCCTCCCCCGCTCGTTCCAAAAACAAGCAGGGGAGATAAGCGACATGTAAATTTTTTTACGGGCCCTTTAAAAACGCCCGAGTAAAACATGTGTTGGGGCCCGGGGAGGCTGCCCCGGGGGCCCCCCGCCCTGCTGGAGCTCCCGAACACCCGGAGTAATTATGCCGTGTGAACTTAGCCTTACACTGACAATTTAACACATGTCCCACATTGATCAGATCCAGGGACCCCCAGACATTCCACAATCCTAAGTACGACTTTATCAGGACTTCACATGAGTGAAGAAGCGAATGATCTGTGGAGTAATAACACATCTCGAAGTCTAGTTGTGTCATGTTTTTTTTTCTGCCTTTTTCCAGGGGTGGGAAAAAGGCCCCAAAAGGGTCAAGAAGGAATAAATAACATGGGCCCCCCCCCCCCCCCCCCCCCGGGCCCCCACATTCCCCTTGCTCAGTGTCTCATGACAGGGACCCTGCTGGCAGCCATTTTATTGGAGATATGCACAGACAACCACTGTTAAACATTCACTGACAAAAACAACCTACTGCAGATAACACATATTTAACCCCTTGCTCGGACATGACTAATACGGGGGGCCCCCGGTACAAAAAAAAAAGCAGGGAACCCATAGCCCAAAAAATACAGTAAAGGGTACATTAAAGGCCGCCTACCCAAAAATATATAGATTAGTGACAAGAATAGAGGACATAATCACACTTTCTCTAAGGGCAAAACTTTGCCACCCTCAGTAAGGGGGGGGTTTTTGGGATGGCAAAACCCCCTGTAGCATCAAAAAACCCAGATTGTAAGGGAAAACCCCCCCCAAGGGTCGGCTCCCCAAGGGCCTCATGATTTAAAAACGGGCTAAGGGCAAAAAATTTTTATTTCTAAGGTAAAAAAAAGAAAGCTTAAAACCCAGACAAATTTTTCATAAATAAACCCCCCCAGAAGCTAAGGGCCCCAGTTCTTCATTGGGCTTTGGGGCTTTGGGGGGACCCAAGAAAAAACAGAGATGTGAGGCCCCCCAACATACAATTTTTTGCCTCGGTTGCCATTTTTAAAGGGTAAACCTTTGGGAAAAAAAATCCTGAAATTAAACCACGGTTGGGGCCATTTTTAACCTGTAGGGCAAACGAGGTCTCTAACCCATTTAGGGGAAATCAGAAACTTTCGGGTCCCATTTATCACAAAAATTTTCTGTTGGCCGCACTGTCTTGTCAACACCTTCCACTCTAGGTAGCTGTCTCTCCAGTCATTGCCGTGCACATCCGAAAAGGTTATGCAAGGTCATTTGTGACTTCACTGCAAGAAAAAATGGCGGAACCACAAGAGAAGACCAGCGTGTGGTCTAGGGGGGCGTCTGGTGGTGACAATTATCGAAATTTGTGCACAGTAGGGGAAGTGTTTTAGCTCAAATAAGTGAGTATTAGAGATGTTCAAGGAAGGCCATAAAAGTGTCGGCCATCAAGGAGAGGACTTCTCTCCAAGGGTGTTGTGTAGTTGCTGGACAATTAGGGTACGTTCACACGGCTTATTTTGGGGCGCATTTCGCCACGTACTGCGCTCTAATGCGCCCCAATCATTACGGCAATCCACAGTTCTCGGAGACACTACATACCCTAGTAATAATACCTTATGCACCTCTGTTACGCAATGCTCCTGGATAGGCACATTACGTACACTACCAGTGATGAGCCATGCGACGCAATTGCACAATGCATTAAGTTTACTATGCAAGGTATACCAGGCGCCAGATTTTTGAAAGTATCATACTTTCAGGCGCACGTTACACTGATTAAATGCGCCTAAAAACTGCGGCAGCGACACCAATTTTCGGACATGTCGCCCTAAATCTTTTCCCACAAATGGGTTCATCAAGCTGTTCATCTCCTCCTAATCTTTAACAGATTGCCCGCAGATCGGATCGTATTTTCAGCATGACCGGTCGCTCACACAGAGGTGCTATGCCGCTTGCTATAGCCAGCAGCAGTCAGAACAGCCCAGAGCAGTAAGGAAATGCATTCCCTCCTAATACTTGTTCTTACTGCTACAGGAGTACGGAGAGCCCTCCCGGAGCCTGGCTGCAGACTGCGGACAGATCCTTAGAAGGATGCACAATCTGCAGCGCTGGGAAACAGATCCGCCGCTCATGCCAACCACATTTGTAATGTCAAACAGTGTTTACGAGATTTGTGCCGTCTGGTAATAAAAAGGAGCTTGGAGCGTCTGTGTACATCAGCGCTGTGGTCAGGATGGCACAGATTATGAGCCGCAAATAGCAGGGCAGATTATACGAGCGAGCACAACACTACGCACCCTTACATGACCACACAGGCCTAACTCAGTCCAGCAGCCAGGTAGGCACTGCCCCCAACAGCTGGCACCCAACTTTTGTATATTCTGTCTGTGCCTTTAAAGGGTTTGTCTAGTTAATTTTTTTTACATTATTTTATTAGGTTACTGCTGTCCTATTAGCCCCTTCCCACCGCAGCCTAGTTTTGATCGTGTTTGCTCTTTCCTAGAGTCATAACTTATTTTTCTCTCTACGTATGAGGGCTTCTTTTTTGTGGTACTTTAATAAAGCCATTACTATAGAACTTCTAAAAAATTGTAAGTGTGGTGGGATGTAAAATAAAGCCGGCATTTTTGTGGGGGTTTCGTTTTAATGACATTTTATCTGTATTCTGCAGGTCGGTACAATTTCAGTGATACCAATTGTGTAGGGTTTTCATTACTTTCTAGTATTTAAAAAAAAAATAAAAACATTCTCTATTATTTTAAGTCTTTGGGCTTGTTCACACAACGCTTTTGTGATCCGTTTTAAGGATCCGCAAAACGGATCCAACAATTGTCAGTGTGATTAACATTGCGTTCTATGGCAAAAGCGCATCGCCGTTCTCACGGGACATCGGCGATGCGCTTTTGAGGGCTCTCCTGCACTGCGCTTTTCGCATCCGCTTTAAGAATTGACATGTCAATTCTTCTTGGGTTCTACGCAAGTGAAAGCCCATAGGAGATAATGGAGTGCGCTTTTGGCACCTTTCCAAAAGCGCTTCACACTCTGGGTACGTATTGGCGGCGCTTTGCTTCCTGAAAGCGCATCCGAAAATCGCAGTGGGAGGCTGGACGGGGATCGGAGGTGAGCGGTGGACGGGGATCGGCGGTGAGCAGGGCTGCATCGCGGGATCGGCGGCTGCAGGGGGGGATCGGCGGTGAGCGGGGCTGCATCGCGGGATCGGCGGCTGCAGGGGGATCGGCGGTGAGCGGGGCTGCATCGCGGGACCGGCGGCTGCAGGGGGGGATCGGCGGTGAGCGGGGCTGCATCGCGGGAGCGGCGGCTGCAGGGGGGGATCGGCGGTGAGCGGGCTGCATCGCGGGATCGGCGGCTGCAGGGGGGGGATCGGCGTGAGCGGGCTGCATCGCGGAATCGGCGGCTGCAGGGGGGGATCGGAGGTGATGCGGGGCTGCATCGCGGGATCGGCGGCTGCAGGGGGGATCGGAGGTGAGCGGGGCTGCATCGCGGGATCGGCGGCTGCAGGGGGGATCGGGGGTGAGCGGGGCTGCATCGCGGGATCGGCGGCTGCAGGGGGGATCGGAGTGAGGCGGGGCTGCAGTCGCTGGGATCGGCGGCTGCAGGGGGGATCGGAGGTGAGCGGGGCTGCAACGCAGGATCGGCTGCTGCAGGGGGGATCGGAGGTGAGCGGGGCTGCATCGCGGGACCGGCGGCTGCAGGGGGGATCGGAGGTGAGCGGGGCTGCATCGCGGGACCGGCGGCTGCAGGGGGAATCGGAGGTGAGCGGGGCCGCGTCGCGGGACCGGCGGTTGCAGGGGGATCGGAGGTGAGCGGGGCCGCGTCGCGGGACCGGCGGTTGCAGGGGGGATCGGAGGTGAGCGGGGCTGCATCGCGGGATCGGCGGCTGCAGGGGGGAATCGGAGGTGAGCGGGGCTGCATCGCGGGATCGGCGGCTGCAGGGGGATCAGCGGTGAGCGGGGCAGGAGAACATGAATGGCGGGTCTGCATCGTGGGATCGGCGGGGCAGGAGAACATAATGAATGGGCAGGAGAGACAGAGACCGAGAGAGAGACCGAGACCGACTCTGTAAAGCGGATCCGAAAAACGCAAGTCATAAGCATACAATACGGATCGAAATAAAGTATCATCTGTTGCGTTTTTCGGATCCGCTTTCCGGATGCAGTTTTCACTCCTCAAAAACGGATACGTAAAAAGGATCCAAATCGTCGTGTGAACAAGCCCTTTTGCTGCAGCGCAGTTTTCTGAGACCATTTTTTTTTCTTTTTTCCCACCTATGGACCTAAGTGAGGGCTCATTTTTTGCAGGCTAAAGTGTAGTTTTTATCTGTACCATTTTGGGATACATGCAAAAAATTTTGATCATTCTATAGTCCAATTTTTGGGGGATCAAATGACCAAAAAAACCACAATTTTGGTGTTGAGAATTTTCTTTCTTCTACAGTCTTCAGCATACGGGATAAATGAAATATTATTTTAGTAGATCAGTCTGTCTCGGACAGTGATACCAATTCTGAGAAACTTTTTATTTATTTTTTTATTTGTAAAATAGCAAAAGGGGAGTTTTGAAGTTCATTACTTTTTTATATTTAAAACTTTTTTCAAAAAATTTTTTACATTCAGGTTACCTTACCATCAGGGCACACGATCGCTTGTACAATGTTCATCATTACATAGTTCATGCATAAGGGTGTAGGCAACATGGCAGCTACAGAAGCCTTCATTAGGCTTACGTCTGCCAAGACAACCGCTTGGCACCCCGCCTTCTCGTTGCAGGGGTGGGTACAGCAGTTAGGGGGGAGGAAAGGTGCATAGCACTGTTCCTTGTTCATTTAGACAGAGCGGTCATGATCACCGCTGCATCGAAAGGGTTAAATAGCAGGAACTGGAGCCGGCTCCGATCCGTGCTACTAGCGGCGGGTGTCAGCTGAGATTAACAGACAGCACACGCTACGTATAAAGACATGTGAACATGCACTTAAAGAGGATGTCCAGGTAATAATTTAAATAGCATACTGCTGCCTCTCACCATGGATCCAGCAATGTGCCATCCTCGCACTCCGCCAGTCTTCTGTTATCTTAGGCCATGTTCACACGGCTTAAAATGGGACGTATTTCAGTCCGTAATTACGCGCTGTAGTGCGCAAATTACGGGGTGAATACATCCCAGTCAGTACGGTAATCCACAGTTCTCATAGAGAGCTATGGATTACGTCTCCTCTCCCTGCTCGGCGAATCCGCCGCAGTGGGAGATAAGTGACATGTGAATTACTAGCGGCGTATACGCGCCTCTAGTAATGATTGTCTATGGGCCGGCGAGGTGCTGGCCCCCCGCACCCGCCCCCGTCCACACGGCGTAATTGCGGGACGTAACTACGCCCCGCAAATAAGCCGTGTGAACATAGCCTCAGTGTTTGGAAGGAAGTGCCAACAGCGTGTGAATGCTGCAGCAGTGAAGTCCCATTCAACAGAAGACTGGAACAATAACAGAAAACTGAGGAAGGGTGAGAAAGGCGCATTGCAGGAGGTGAGAAGAAAGGCGATGATAAGGGTGGGTTTTTTTTAATTTTATTTTCATATGCTATTTAAAAATAAAATTACCCGCCCTTTAAATAGGTGATCGCACCATAGACGTTGATAGCATATTGCTAAGGTATGTCATCAAAGTCTGATAGGTGTGGATCCTAACTCTGGTACCCGTACCTATCTTGGGAACAGGCCCCTGAAAGTGTCGGCTCAGAATAGAGGGCCGCTCATGCTTGCACAGACTCCCCATTCTGTTCTATGGGAGTTCAGGTGTTGAGTGGTACTCGTGTGGGGCTGGACCCTTTAGTTAGCAGTTTAGACACTAGGGGTCACCACAGCAGGGGTAAGGTCACCAGAGAGGAAAAAGACTAGGAGCAAGAAGGGGGTGGGGGGGGGGGTCGGGGAGTCAGACCGTATTCACCGCTAGGGGGGCCAGGTTGACTATTCTGTTTCCTGGAGGTGCAGCCTAACTGGGACTTATACCAAGAGCCCAACTGGAATCCGCAGACACAGAGTGTGGATGGAGAGAGAGATGGACAAACCAAATCCAACACTGCTGGCTTCCATTGAAACCCAGTTAGACAAGAAAATAAGTAAAGAATGGAAAATCTTACTGTTCAAATAAAACAACCTTCCTAGTCGTAAGTTTTGCAGCCTTCCTTACTACTCACCGGTTATTACACTTTGGACCCCAATAGAACAGATTGGACACAAGAACAACAGTCTCTTCATTGTGAGCCGTCACTTTCCGTGGCCCAAAATAGTCCAAGAGGTAGGGCCTGAACCTATTGGACTTTGATGGGAAATCCTAGCAATATGCCATCATAATCTATGGTGCGAACACCCCTTTAGGCCTTATAAAAAGGGTAATACCTCCAAAGACCTGTAGGCACTCCATGTGGCATCGCAGTACCCCCTTCCACAATTTTTCTTTTTACAGGTTCTTCCTGCAATATTCAACGGAAGGCACACAGATACAGAATGGGCCATAGATTTCCGCATGTGTGGTATCAGTCAGGTTCCTTAGGCTGCGGATCTGCGACACTTTCACATCAAAACATTTCAATGCGTATTTTCTCGCAGATGTAAGTAACCCACAAGTCAAAACCACCCTAAGTCAATCCTTAAAGGGGTTGTCTCACACTGCAAGGATTGCTTTTTATGTTAAAGATCTTACAAAAACAAGTTACTTTGCAATATGTGTCCATTAACATTGTCCTACCTATTCCTAGCTATCCCCTCTTGTATGGGCTGCATCAGCTCCTCAGGTCGCTATAGCTACAGACCTGTTTGATCTGTCCCGATAGGCTGCCAGCGCTGGTTGCTATAGCTACAGACCTGGCTTCTACTGCAGCCTAGTGGAAGTCAGTAAACACACCCCTGAATTCAAAGTGAAACTAAGAAAACAGGACTGAGGTAAAATGAATCGATGTAGTGAGACAACCCCTTTAAGTAACCCACATGATTTAAAATCTGCACCGCAGGTCAATTTCCACTGGAATACCGCACCAATATTAAAATCTCATTCACTTTGAAGCTACTGTAATACGCTGCAGAGTTGCCAGTGCCACTCATAAGGCTGTATCTACACAGCAATGCCAAATGCCGTCCAAAATCCAAGGGCATTTTAACATTGCTGTACTTGGTGCAGATTTGCACCAAAAGTCGGGGTTGGTTTTTCGGATTTTTCCCCATTGTACGTACAGGAATCCGACGGAATATACAGCATGAAATCCAGTGGATTTTGAAACTGATCCGGTGCATTATGTGCCCGAAAAATGAATACTAGACTAAATAGGGGACTTTTGCCACTGCGCTGGCCAGCACATACTTTCAGTGGCAGGAGTATTGGTGCATGTACAGGTATGCACACGACGTAATTGCAGGGCGTACAGCACAGCCCACAATTACGGCAGGTGTTCAGGAGTCACGCTGATACGCGCGTACTCCTACGATCCGGTGGGGGGCAACCCGCCGGCCTCATTGACATGCATTACTCACCGCGCACATTCGCTGCAAGTAATTGACATGACACGATCGTATTGTGCGAGCAGGGAGAGGAGGCGTAATCCATAGTTCTCTATGAGAGCTGTGGATTACTGTAATTTCGGAGCGCATCTCGCTCGTATTAGAGTGCAAATACGCCACGAAATGCGCGCCGAAATTACCCCATGTGAACATAGCCTAAGGGTGTGTTCACACTGCGTGTTCACATACATTTTTAGATGTGCGTTTGGATCCAAACATGCATCTAACAATGTGCAGTGTGATTTATATTGTTTCAATGTAAGACACGCATCGGCGTTCAGTTGAGTGATCACTGATGCGGGTTTTACATGCGTCGTCGTGATGCGTCTTTCGGATCCATTCAAAGAATTGACATGTCAATTCTTGAACCGAAGGACGCAGCAGGCGCCCTATTTAAAACGATAGGGTGCGATCCTGCTGCATCCAACACGCATCCAAACACGCAGCTGCATGTTGGATGCGATTTTCGGATGCAAAATGCCAGTGTGAACATACCATAAACCTCAACTGAAACTCCAACCCTACTCCTAAATTGGGGTAAGGGATGATTTATCCACAAATCGTGTGTGTGTGTGTGGTTTGTCTTCCTCTGGATTAACACTTTAGCAAAATAGGCTGAACTGGATGACGTCTGTCTTTCTTCAGCCTTACAAACTATGTAACTATGTAAATTGCACCAAAATTCAGTTCGGGCCAACCCAAATCAGTGACATCCGGGTCGAATTTGTGACCGAGTTTCTATGCACAACACCAGTTATGACCCTTCTTTTCTATTATATATATATATATATATATATATATATATATATATATATATATATATATATATATATATATACATAAAAACTATATATATATATATTCAAACTGCAGATTTGTTGCCGAAGGTTCAGTTCTATACATTAACTCTATGGGCCACATGTATGAACCGGTTTTGGTCTAAAACTCACTTTTTTCCCCATAGGTTTCTATGGGGAAAAAAGTGAGTTTTAGACCAAAACCGTTTCATACATGTGGCCCTATGTGCACACATATTTCTACAATCCCCACTTAGATGATTGGGACAGAACTTTTAGCAATGAATCTGCTGTGTGTGAATACACCCCCAACGCTGCAGTCTGGACTCACACATCACTGTCCTAAAAATACAATCAGAATGCAGAATAAATAAATGTATTTCTTAGTGAAGGATCAGAAACATTTCTAAGGACAAATCTACAGGACTGTTGTTCTAAATGGGAGCCATCGGCAACTATGTAATGGGTTCAGTGGAGGAATCTAATCTGCTGTGCGGCCTCTGTGTGGGTGTAGTGGTAGCAGAGCTGGTAGTGTATATATATGTGTGAGAATGTAAGGAGCAGCGCAGGTCAAGTCTACAATGACTGAGTCGCCTAAAACAGCCAATGCACATTCCTGCCCATCAACACAGCTCAGACCACAGGGGCCGGGTCACAGTGACCCAGCTGTCAGGAAGGGCAAGCCAGCAATAGCAGGTTGGCATCAAGTCTCTAGAGCCCCTCAGAGAAGCCCAGGTCCTGTCATCAACCAGCGACAACATGGGAGGTTGCCATGGCTAGATATACAGTAAATGCAGATTGTGCACTTGCTATTAGGACTGGCGCGGCACATACAGAAATGTCAACATTGGAGAACCAGAAGTAGGTGCAACCATCCGCCCACAGACATACCTTAATGGCAGATCATGAGAGCGTGCCCCTGCCACAGGATGCCCCCTATGAGGGCGGAGGGTGTGCAACTGCCGCAAATGCAACAATGAAGGTTTGCAATTACCACAGATTACATCATGAAGGCATGCACCTGCCACAGGCACCCTTACTACAGCCTGAAAATGCCACAGGTGCCCCACATTACATTGCCACTGATGCCCCTATTATACCAAGCAATTCCCACGTCTCCCCCCCCACTATATCCTGCAATTGCCACTGATGCCCCCAATAGAGCCTGCAGTTGCCACTGATGTCCCCATTATACCAAGCAATACCCCCTCTTCCCGCCACTATAGCCCGTCAAAGTGCTCAGCCTGAGATCGAGCCCGCCCCCATCACAGCCCGCATGGCCGCCGATGCCCCCATCACAGCCCGCCGTGGCCGCCGATGCCCCCATCACAGCCCGCAGTGGCCGCCGATGCCCCCATCACAGCCCGCAGTTGCCGCCGATGCCCCCATCACAGCCCGCAGTTGCCGCCGATGCCCCCATCACAGCCCGCAGTGGCCGCCGATTCCCCCATCACAGCCCGCAGTGGCCGCCGATGCCCCCATCACAGCCCGCAGTGGCCGCCGATGCCCCCAGCACTGCCCGCAGTGGCCGCCGATGCCCCCATCACAGCCCGCAGTTGCCGCCGATGCCCCCATCACAGCCCGCAGTTGCCGCCGATGCCCCCATCACAGCCCGCAGTTGCCGCCGATGCCCCCATCACAGCCCGCAGTGGCCGCCGATCCCTGTGCCCCCATCACAGCCCGCAGTGGCCGCCGATGCCCCCATCACAGCCCGCAGTGGCCGCCGATGCCCCCATCACAGCCCGCAGTGGCCGCCGATGCCCCCATCACAGCCCGCAGTTGCCGCCGATGCCCCCATCACAGCCCGCAGTGGCCGCCGATGCCCCCATCACAGCCCGCAGTGGCCGCCGATGCCCCCATCACAGCCCGCAGTGCCGCCGATGCCCCCATACACTGCTTGATACATTTGTCAACTGGAAGTCGCTGCAACCCCCTGACCAAATGAAGCCCTTGGTGGGCGCTACATGGTGCTCCATTTAGATGGGGGACTCCCATCCTTGTGATCAGTGGTCCCATCGGCTGGACCCGAGTGATCAGACATTTATGACTTAGAGTCGGTGATAACCCACATTTGGGGCAGGGCACCAACACAGAAGCACAACTGGCACTTCATAATGGGCACAGTGTGAAAGGGCATTCCCTAAGTTCACCTCCTACAGGGCACCACCACCGCCCCTAACAAAAGACACCTTGTTAAATTCCTAGTGGCACAAATGGATCCCCTGGACTATTTTATAGATGCCGCACAGTTATATATCTATATATACCCAGAGGGTACAGAGATCCGGGCACAGGCGTATGTGCGCTGCCCATTTCGGTTGTATAATTTAAGGAGGGAGGGGTTAGGGTGTCCCCATACTTCTTCCAAATTCACAGAGTATAAAGCGCCTTCTTACATTAATCCAATGGCAGCGACAATTACTGGCGCAAACACAAGTGATAGCATTACAGATAGATACACCAGCTCTACTGGACCTGAGCCCCCACTAATGGGCACAGCTGGTCAGGGGCATCTGTGGCCGCCTGCACCTAGTGCTGAGCCTCCCCCTGCACCCCAACTCTGCAGAGACAATGGGGCGTTAACTCCTTCACTGCCAGGAAGCTAAAGTTACGTCTTGTGCCCACAACTTCCTCCTGTCCCGGGTGTGCAGCTCCCGGTACCTTCCTCCTGGCTCCGTGCAGGCAGCAGGCTTTGCTGGCCTGGCCGCCCATGACTGCCCTCGGGTGCTGCGGTGCGGGCTCACATCTTGCCTCTGCTCGGCGGCCCCTGCGTCTCCTCCGCACTCCCCGCCGCCCGCAACTCACAAACTTCAGCGATACAAACTATTGCAGCCGTAATGCCCCGAATAGAGGCGCAGCCGAGGCTGGAGGGAGGGCCCCAGGTGACAGCTGCTGCTGGGGTGTGTCTGTATACACGAATATATATAACTGGTATGGAGGCTCCAGAGTGGAAAATGTATAAAACTGCTATGGAGGCTCCATCATAGAATATATATGTATATAACTGTATGGAGGCGCCATCAAGAATATATATGTATAACTGGTATGGAGCTCCATATAGAATATATTTATATAAGGTATGGAGGTCCATCATAGAATATATCTTAATAATGGTATGGAGGCGCCATCATAGATATATATGTAATAATGTATGGAGGCGCTAGTGAAAATAAAATGTTGGGTCCACATAGTTATAGTATATAACTGTTGGAGGCTCCATCATAGAATATATATGTATAACTGGTATGGGGCTCAAGTGGAAATGTATATAATGTATGAGGCTCCTCATAATTATTATAAACTGGATGGAGGCCCCTCATAGAATAATATGTATATAAGGATGGAGGCGCATAAGAATTATGTATATAACGGTTGAGGCTCCATCATAATATATGTATATAAGGTAGGGGTCCAATAGAATTATATGTATAAACTGGTATGGAGGCCATCATAGAATATTATGTTATAACTGGTATGGAGGCTCTCATGAATATATGTATAAACTGTTGAGCCGATACAAGAATTATATGTATAATGCGTATGGAGGCGCCACTAGATTATATGTATTAACTGGTATGGAGGCCCACAAGAATTAATGTAATAACTGGTATGGAGGCTCCATCATAGAATATATATGTATATAACTGGTATGGAGGCTCCAGAGTGGAAAATGTATATAACTGCTATGGAGGCTCCATCATAGAATATATATGTATATAACTGGTATGGAGGCTCCATCATAGAATATATATGTATATAACTGGTATGGAGGCTCCATCATAGAATATATATAACGGTATGGAGCCATAAATGTATAAACTGGTATGGAGGCTCCATAGTGGAATATATATGTATGTATATAACTGGTATGGAGCCTCCATAGTGGAATATATATGTATGTATGTAACAGTTATGGAGCCTCCATAGTGGAATATATATGTATGTATGTAACTGGTATGGAGCCTCCATAGTGGAATATATATGTATATAACTGGTATGGAGTCTCCATCATAGAATATATATGTAACTGGTATGGAGGCTCCATAGTGGAATATATATGTATGTATATAACTGGTATGGAGTCTCCATAGTGGAATATATAACACTATGGATTCACAGAAAATAATCACAGTCAAATTATATACTGTATATATGGTACTGATTATGCCATCATAGATTAATTGTCGGTATGGAGTATGGATATATATATGTATATAATGTATATATATAATATATATGTATGTATGTAACAGTAAGCTCTAAAAAAAAAACTGGTATGATCTGTAATATAATACACTGGTATGATCCCAGCACTCCATTGGTTACAGGAAATAATCAGTCTTTATTCACTGTTTTATGATCACAGTTGTTTTATCATTTTTTTATATATATCACTATAATAAAAATAAATACACATGGATTCTCGTTAAAATGCAATGGCATCTTTTAATAGACAAATGCTGAGGCTTTTTCACATGTTTTGGTCTCGTTGTTCATAATAAGGCCTGTAAAGTAATGCCCGAGGCGCGCTTCCGCATGGATTTGGCTGCATACGCGCCAATCCGTCAAGTATTTGGTATTCCACTGTCTATAGAGAAATATCCGTCGTCCTCCCCTCGGTGAATCCGCCGGCGTCGGGAGAAGTGACATGCCCCGGATTTCGTGCGGACGCGCCATCAGATAATGCATTGTCTATGGGCCGCGGGCTGCTCACCATCCGCGCTCTCGCCCGCCCGGTCCGCAATCCGGGGGGCTGCACAAATCGGCGTGAATAATGCCGGTGAACGGGCCTAAGATGCATGTACAGAGTCATGATCAAACCTAACATTACGCACCAAGAAATGCAATCGTAAAATCATTGTTTTCTGTACAATGATGGTGATTCGATTAGTAACATTCTTTTTGTAATATGGACCAGAATATTCCACAGGTCCCTGCATTGGTAATTATTGACTCCATCTGTCTTTCAAACCGCAATCCACCTCACTCCGCAGTCCGACTCCACCTAAAAAATATTTCCGAATCGTCATTTCTAACTCTGAAAGCACAAAAGCTGGTCCCTGCTCTCGTCATCTCCTCCTGACTACTGCAACATCCTTCTACTGTGGCCATCCCAGCTAGCACCCCGCTACCCTCCAAACCATCCTTACTCTGCTGGCCCGTCTGATCACCCTCTCTCCCTCTTACTCCTCTGCCTCATCCCCTCTCCGATCCATTCACTGGCTTCCCATTGCCCAGCGAATCCAGTTCAAGCTAGCAACTTTGACCTACAAGACTCTCCATAACCTCTCCCCTTCCTATATCTCTGCCTTAATCTCTAAATACCCCCCCTCAAGCAACCTCCGCTCCTCACAGGACCTTCTTCTCTGCTCTCCTCTTATCACCTCCTCACATAACCGTCTCCAAGACTTCTCTCGTGCTTCCCCCACACTTTGGAACTCACTGCCCCAACACATCAGACTCTCTCCCTCTCTCACCAGCTTCAAACGTAACCTGAAAACCTACCTCTTCAGGATTGCCTATATCAAACATTAACCGTGTCGCACTGCTCCGCCCCACAAACATGTCTGCCCCTCACCTTCTGTCTCTTTCCCCCTTCCCTGTAGACAGTAAGCCCTCGCGGGCAGGGACCTCTCTCCCTCTTAACCAGATGTTAGTCACTTATTGTTACTTTGTAATTGTTTGACCAATGTTATTTATGTACCCACCTGAAATGTACAGCGCCCTGGAATCAAGGGCGCTCCAAAATAAATGATAATAATAAATGATAATAATTCCTTAGTGTGGATGTGAGGGAGATGTGTCGGAATCTCTAGCCAACTTTAAAAAAAACCTTGAGGTTCAGTTTTTAACTTAGATCATTCACTGAATCATGGGATTAAGGCCATGTTCACACGGCTTAAAATTGGACGTATGTCAGTCCGTAATTACACGCTGGAGTGCGCAAATTACGGCTGGAATACGTCCCAGTCATTACGGTAATCCACAGTTCTCATAGAGAACTATGGATTCCGTCTCCTCTCCCTGCTCGGCGAATCCGCTGGGCGGGGAGAAAGTGACATGTGAATTACCCGCGGCGTATACGCGCTGCTGGCAATGATTGTCTATGGGCCGGCGAAGTGCCGGCCCCCCCGCACCCGCCCCGCCCCCGGCCACACGGCGTAATTACTCCCTGCATTTAAGCCGTGTGAACATAGCCTAAGGGTCTTCTCTCCAGCCATTGTCAGCACCAGATTCCACCATTCATGCACAAATATCTCAAAACCCAACACAAATAGCTGGTCACTTCTCTCTGACAAGACATTCAGTGCCTTAAAGGAGTTTTCTCACTACAAAGATTGGCTTTTTCTTTAACTCTACCTACAAGTCTTCGATTGGGTTGAGGTTTGGGGACGGTGGAGGCCAATACAGCAACTCTACTTCATTGTCATTGAACCATTCCTTCTCCAACCTTAATGTATGTTTCAGGTCATTGTCCTGCTGGAACACTATGTCGTCCTTTTCATAACCATAGTACTCGAGTATATGAAGTAACTCCTCTTGTAGGATACTCACATATAGCTCAGCATTGAGATCAACATTGATCCTGGTCAAGTATCCAACACCTTGGGCTGTAAAACATCCCCTTATCATCAGGTTTTCTCCACCGAACTTGTCAGTTCCTTCAATTTCTCAATCCATTAGCTTCATTCTTCCAAATCTATGTGCACCCATTAGAGCCATTGAACCCATCTCATTGCTCCAAATCACCAGTTTCCAATCTTCTACTGTCCACATTTTGTATTTTCGTAAACTTGAGCTGATGCTTCTTATGACAAGTCGAGGCTTCTTCATCTTTTTTCGGGCCATCATTCTAGACCTGTGTAATGCATGTTGCATACTTGCATGGACATCTGTGATCTAACTCATAGGCCATGTTCACACGGCTTAAAATGGGCCGTATTTCGGTCCGTAATTACGCGCCAAAGTGCGCCAATTACGGGCCGAAAACGGCCCATTCATTACGGTAATTCACAGTTCTCATAGAGAACTATGGATTACGTCGCCGCTAGCAATTCAAGTCTATGGGCCGGCGAAGTGCCGGCCCCCTGCTCAGTCCCCCGCGCCCGCCCCGCCCCCGGTCCCACGGCGTTATTGCGGGGCCTAATTACGCCCTGCAAATACACCGTGTGAACATAGCCTTACAAAGCATACGAGCCTTCTCCACTGCTATGTTTGTCATGTCACAGCTGATAGACCTTTTAATGAGCCGACTTGTCGACTGTGGCACTTTGCCTGGATGTCCCCCTCTTGGCTTTTGAATGGATGGATGGACTTCATTTCGTACTCTTCTAAATGTCCATGACGTCACATAATGCGATTAGGCAATTTTCTTGGCCAAGAGACGCTATTGCTCCTTGCTTCGAACCAGTGACCTTTCGCTTGGGAATCAGCCTAATAACACACTGAGCTATTAGGGAATGTGACAACGGTTGTAATTTGAAGTAACAAGAAGAAAAAGATTCTCCCTCCACCAGCAGCAAAACAGTAACAATGCAGTTACATGACATAAATCTGCAGAACTAAACATAAGCTGAATAGTTGCAGGTCAAAGTTATGTATGAGATAGCCAAGATGATTGTCTATAAAATTATGGTAACCTCACATTCAAAGCTGTAGTGGATGGTGAGATATGGAGCCTGAAAGTCACAAGTTCAAAACATTGTTACCATTTTGCTTGTCAATGTAAAATATATTTATTGGAATAAAACTTGAGAACACAAAATTGTAATAAATTGTGAATATACAAAATGCTCTGCAGTAAGTGGGGAAAAAACGTCCCGAATAACATTTGTAGAGCCTATGAATTTGTTCTGAGAAATAGTGTCGCCTCCATCAGATTCTCCTTCATAGGTGACCTCAAATCTGATGTCATTTTTTGCAGGCTAGAGAACGGCCTCTCTACACTAACTTAGGTTGGTGGCAAAGTGGTGACCACAAGGGCAACATCTCTTATAATTTCAGGGTTTTAAAGGAATTGCCTCATGCACAGTTAGTTCTGATGAACGGTTGAACCCTTCTTCTTCTCTGAAAGCAAGTGAAAAATTTTGCTGAAAGATAGTCAATTGTTTGCTATGAGAGCGGAATCTTTTCCCTTGTGGTAACGCTTTGCCTGTTCCATGTCATCCAAAAACTTTTCAAAATTGATGAGGCTGAAGATCTGGGAGCAGTAGCACTGGCAGGACCCAATTCCTCTTGCTCTTGGCACTGCATTGAATTTACTGGACCAATTTATTATATATTTTGAGAGTTGGTCCCTTTCATAACGACTCCGATTCCACTAAAATGGACACCAACTCCACAGCCGTGGGTAAAACCCCTTTAAGGGGAAGGGACAGACAGTACTACTGTCAGGGGCCTTAATCAAATTTTAGAAAAAAAAGAGGCTTACTGATATGGAGCAAGATAAGAACTGGTAATGGGTTAGGGGTTCAGATGCTTCAGCTGTATGGGGCCTCAAAATTATTTACGGTAACTCTGGGGAGCATTATTAATTTTAGGGGGACTATCTGTTGCTTAATTTCCCAATGCCTTCTTTCCCTCTTTGGGGCCATTCACACGGCTTATTTCGTCGCAGTAATTAGGGTAATACACCGTTCTCATAGAGAACAGTGGATTCCGTCGCTCCCACCCGCTCGGCGAATCCGCCGGGCGGGGAGAATGTCACTTGCACATTATCCAGGCGCAATACGCGCCGTGGATAATGAAAGTCTATGGGACCGGCGGGCCGCGCCCCCGCACCCGCCCCTTGTTCAAGCCGGAATTGCGAGCGCAATCCGGCTCGCAATTACGGCTTGAATAAGCCGTGTGAACCGGGGCTTTAAGCAATGATGCTAAGCTCTCAACATGCTGTGGTCTTGTTAGATCTAGAGCTTGTTGCAGTAGTAGCAGCCTCGTCGAATGAGTCACGTTTCCAGTTTCATTGAACGGATGGATGTTGGTGTGTCAGGCGAAAACAAACACCTTGCAACTGTTGTTGGAAGAACACAAGGAATGTTTTTGTGGCCTTCTTTGGGCCAGTCATGTATGTGGAAGCAGTTATGTAGCAAGAGGGGGCCGTTGGGAGGGGCACTGCGCCCCAAGTGGGACTCGTCTCCTGCGACAAGTTCAGGCGACACATCAGTGTGTTGGCCCGGACCCGCCACATCTTTTCAACTGTCCGCGCATCCTTAGGACACGCACACAGTTGATAATTATTACAGAACAGAGAACAACGTCCCAGCGTAGGTGGCGTGATAACCCCAGTCCACTCACGCCGGAGACTAGCTCCTGAAGCTAGCTGCTCAGCAGGCGGAAAGGTGAGCGGTGAGTATAATTTTTTTTTTTCAAATCTGTCAGAGAGGCCTATATATCTACTTATCTACTTACATAAGGCATATATATAGAGGGGGCTGTATATCTACATATTTACAAGGAGCTATATACTTACAGGGGGCTCTATAACTACAGTGGACTGAATATATACCTGCAGGGGCTGTATACTTACTGGGGGCTATATATATATATAGTTACAGGGGTCGGTATACCCACCTATCTGTATATATATGTAAACGGAGCTATATACCTACAGGGGGCTATATACCTAATATGGGTCTGTGTACTTACCTATCTACAGGGGGCTGTATACCTACCTAACTATCTACAAAGGGCATACATATATACCTACAGAGGGCATATATACCCATCTATCTACAGGAGTCTGTATACCTACCTATCTACAGGGGGCTGTATACCCTCAAGGAGCTGTATACCTAGCTACCTATAGGGGGCATATATCCCTAACTTTCTATGGGGGGGCTATATATCTACCTACGGGGGGGGGGGGGGTATACCTACCTCATACATGCCAAGTCTCCCGCTTTTGGCGGGGGGGTCCCGCTATTTGGGGTTGTCCCCCCCCCGCCCTCCCGGGAGAGCTGGCATTCCTCCCCCCGCCAGCAGGCGGGGGGGGGCTCTTTAACTGCCTGCGGCGCCAGATTAGCGCTGGTGCGCTACTCTGGCGCCGCCGGGCCGTTCCCACAGGCGGGGGAAGCGGCCGCAGCGTCCGCTTCACCTGCCCGGAGTCTCGCTGTGCAGGGAGGAGGCAGGAGGGATCGCTCCCTCCTCCCTTCTCCCCCTGTATGTACCCGGCCGGTGTGCGCCGTATATACAGGTCAGCGGCGCAGGGGAAGTGACACGCGGCTGCACTCACATCCCTGCGTCGCTGAGGAGAGCGGCCGCGCTGCAGGAGCCTGGTCAGGTGAGTGACTTTTATTATTTTATTTTTATTAGCTTTAGGGGGGCTCTACCTGGCAACAGAGGGGGCACTACCTGGCAACAGAGGGGGCACTACCTGGCAAACAAAGGGGGAACTACCTGGCAACAAAGGGGGAACTACCTGGCAACAAAGGGGGCACTACCTGGCAAACAATGGGGGCATCACCTGGCAACAGAGGGGGCACTACCTGGCAAACAATGGAGGCATCACCTGGCAAACAATGGGGGCATCTACCTGGCAAACAATGGGGGCACTACCTGGCAACAGAGGGGGCACTACCTGGCAAACAATGGGGGTATCTACCTGTCAACAGAGGGCACTACCTGGCAAACAATGAGGGCACCTACCTGTCAACAGAGGGGGCACTACCTGGCAAACAATGGGGGCATCTACCTGGCTCACAATGGGGGCACTACCTGGCTAACAATGGGGGCATCTACCTGGCAACAGAGTGGGCATCTACCTGGCAAACAATGGGGGCATCTACCTGGCAACAGAGGGGGCAATACCTGGCTAACAATGGGGGCATCTACCTGGCAACAGAGGGGGCATCTACCTGGCTAACAATGGGGGCATCTACCTGGCTAACAAAGGGGGCATCTACCTGGCTAACAAAGGGGGCACTACCTGGCTAACAAAGGGGGCATCTACCTGGCAACAGAGGGGGCACTACCTGGCTAACAATGGGGGCACTACCTGGCTAACAAAGGGGGCACTACCTGGCTAACAAAGGGGGCAATACTTGGCTAACAATGGGGGCATCTACCTGGCAACAGAGGGGGCACTACCTGGCAACAGAAGGGGCACTACCTGGCTAACAAAGGGGGGCATCTACCTGGCTAACAAAGGGGGGCATCTACCTGGCTACAGAGGGGGCATCTACTTGGCTACAAGGGGGCATCTACTTGGCTACAAGGGGGCATCTACCTGCCTGTAAGGGGCACTACCTGGTTATGGGGGGCTACTACCTAGCTATAAAGGCATCTACCTGGATTTATTCCAAAGCCGTTATGCAGTTAGGTGGAGTGGGTGTGGCTTTTTAAGGGGCGTGGTACACCGACAAGATGGGCGTGTCCACTACAATCTACTGCTTTTTCAATTTCAAAAGTTGGCAACTATGACCTACCTACAGGGGGCATATATACCTATCTACTGTATCTACAGGGGGCTATATACCTACATGGGGGGTTATACCTACCTATATACCAGGGCCTGTATACTTTCCTATCTACCTACAGTGGGCTGTATATTTACCTACAGGGGGCAGATATACCTGCTATCTACAGGGGGCTGTATACTTACCTATCTAAAGAGGACTATATACCTTCATGGGGCCATATATCTACCTACAGAGAAATGTATACCTACTGTATCTACAGAGTTTGCATTCAAGTGTGCGGACACCGGTGTTTTGAATCAATTCCTTATGTTTTATTTCTAACAAACAATAACTTATGTCAACATTTAAAAATACTTGCGATTATACCCCTCCTATTTGTTGCCAAACATGAGTCCAACCCGAATTATTTAATCATTTTCACATCCTTAGTGGATTTGTTTAGTATGGAGGAGGAATTGCTAACTGACAGGGGGTCCGGCACACACCTACATGCAACGTTTCAAAGGCTGACGCCTCCTTTCTCAACAAATATGAGGACTAAAGCCGCAAGTATTTTTAAATGTTGACATAAGTTATTGTTTGCTATAAATAAAACAGAAGGAATTGATTGAATACCCTGGTGTTCGCACACTTGAATGCGGAGCTGTGATTAGGGCCTAGGAAAGATCTCCCGGTGTGGATTATCTTGCCATTGCCTATAAGGCTAAATTCACACGGCTAATTGCAGGGTGTACAGTGCACCCTGCAATTACGCCGGGTATTCGGGAGCTCGCACCGATCGGCGTGTACTTCCGCGATGCCGGGGGGGCCAGCTGGCCCCATAGACATGCATTACTCTCGGCACGTAAGCGCCGTAAAATAAATGACGTCACTTATCTCCCCGCACATCGTATTGTACACCCGGGGAGAGGAGGCGTAATCCATAGTTCTTTATGAGAACTGTGGATTACCGTAATGACTGGGCTGCATTTCGCTCGTATTCGAGCGCAGTACGCCTCTAAATACGTGGTGAAATACTCCCCAATTTAACCCATGTGAACATAGCCTAAGGCTATTTTGGGACGTATTTCAGCCCGTAATTCGCGGCGTACTGCGCGAATTACGGGCTGGAATACGTCCCAGTCATTACAGTAATCCACAGTTCTCATAGAGAACTATGGATTACGTCTCCTCTCCCTGCTCGGCGAATCCGCCATGGGGGGACATAAGATACATGTCATTTACTAGCGCCGTATATGCGCCGCCAGTAATGATAGTCTATGGGCTGGCGAGGTGCCGGCCTCCCCGCCATGCCCCCGTACACACTGCGTAATTACGGGGCAAAATACGTCCCGCAATGAAGCCGTGTGAACATAGCCTAAGAGGAAAGCTACTGTCATATATGCAAGTAAGGCTATATGTACACGGGGGAATTTCGGCGTGCACTTTGCGTCGTATTTGCGCTCTAATAAGAGCGAGATGTGCCCCGTAATTACGGTAATCTATAGCTCTCATAGAGAACAATGGATTACACCTCCTCTCCCCGTATTGTACGCGCGGGCAGATAAGTGACAATTCAATTACTTGCAGCGGATATGCGCGAGCAATGACTGTCAATGGGGCCGCCCCCAACCCCCCCCCCCCCCGCATTGCGGAAGTACGCGCCAATCAGCACAACTCCCGAACACCCGGCATAATTGCGGGGCGTACTGTACTGAGCTAAGTTTACCTGCAGTTTTCCCCCACGTATATTGCGCGCCTGGAGAAAGAAGTAGCATGTCCCCACTGCACGGTTTTTCCGCCCGGCGGTTTTTCAGACCGCCGCCCGCCCAAAAAACATTCTACATGTTCATTCTTCCATCCGAACACCGAATATGAACAAGTGAAGGTGAAGGGGTGGGCTTTTCTCTGCTCATCGCGGTATTTGTCCTGTGCCGTGTAAACGGGCCCTTAGGGGCTGTTCAACGGCTTATTGCAGGGACGGATTGCAGCCGTATTGCACGCCATACTGCGCTGCAATGCGGCAGGAATCCGTCCCAGCCATTACGGTAATCCACAGTTCTCATAGAGAACTGTGGATTCCGTCTCTCCTCCCCGCTCTGCGAATGCGCCGGGCGGGGAGAAAGTGACATGTGAATTATCCCGGCGGGATACGCGCCGTGGATAATGAAAGTCTATGGGGCCGGCGGGCAGCGCCCCTGCCCCTTACTCAAGCCGTAAGTGCGGGTGAAATCCGTCCCGCAATTACGGCTTGAATAAGCCGTGTCAACCGGCCCTTAGAGTATAGTAACATAAAAGCATGATTTTTTTTTTTTTTTTTAAAGTGCCGATTATTATTTATAAGTGCGAGGAGGGGGTCTGTTAAGAGGCATGGCGTGAAAAGTGGGGTTCAGGTGTATAAAATGGGGCATCAATCTTCGTGACAGTGCCAAGTGACAACAGTTCTACATGTACCACTGTGTGGCAGGCACTCTCAACTGATTTGGGTATGAATCCATCCTTGCAAATCACATGCATATCACAAGGCATTATGGGAAAGGAGCTGGGAAGCTTACTGCGCCCTCTATTGCTTTGAGAAGCAAAAAGGAATATTAGTCAAGCCAATATTGCTCATCTTCATACGCCGTTTCGGGGTTTTGCCCCTCATGAGTGTAGAGCAGAGCGATACTGGCTTGACTGGGTGGGAGGCAATGAGTGGCTGAGAGAAGGGGAACATCTCTCTTTATGGAGAGCACCAGTTAAGGTGTGTAGTGTTTTGATTGCCTTTTGGCCCACTACTAAGCATCTGCATATCACAAGGCATTATGGGAAAGGAGCTGGGAAGCCCACTGCGCCCTCTATTGGTTTTAACAAATCCTCAATTTACTTCTGATTCACTGGATCTTTGAGAAGCAAAAAGGAATATTAGTCAAACCAATATCGCTCATCTACATACGCCGTTTCGGGGTTTTGCCCCTCATCAGTGTAGATCAGAACGATACTGGCTTGACTGGGTGGGAGGCAATGAGTGGCTGTGAGAAGGGGACCATCTCTCCTTATGGAGAGCACCAGTTAAGGTGTGTAGCGTTTTGATTGCCTTTTGGCCCACTACTAAGCATCTGCATATCACAAGGCATTATGGGAAAGGAGCTGGGAAGCTCACTGCGCCCTCTATTGGTTTTAACAAATCCTCAAATAACTTCTGATTCACATGCAGTCATACATGCTGATTGCCTTCCCTGGGCCTGATTGGATCTCAATACGACATGTCACAGGGCTAGAAATGTCCGACATTGGTTAGCCAGCCCCATAGACATGACAATTGGCATGTCAATTCTCCCCCCGCGCATACAATACGATACGCGCGGGGAGAAGATGCATGATCCATAGCTCTATATGAGAGCTATGAATTACTGAAATAGTGGCGTGCATTTCGCCACGTTTAAAGCGCAATACGCACCAAAATACGTTGCTTAATAAGTTGTGTAAACATATCCTAAAACTTCCAAGTACTTCCCTGGCCCTGGATTTCCAAGACTTAGACCCAATTAAACATCTGCGAGATCACCTTGATGATGGTGTTGGCTCTGTGTATCCTCCAGCAGCTATAGGATGCAGTCAGTATGGCTCCAGATACCTGTGACCACCTACCACAGGCAACCTCAAACTGCAGCCCTCCAGCTGTTGGGAAACTACAACTCATACTTGCCAACTTTGAAAGTGGAAAAGCAGGAGACCTGAAGTGGCGGCGCGCCGCGGCATAAGATTTGCATGACCACACCCATCTTGGCGAGCCACACCCCTTTGAAAAAGCCACACTCCACCTAACTGCATAACGGCTCTGGAAGAAAACCAGGTTGTTGCCCCCACTAGCCAGGTAGTAGCCCCCTTTATTCAGGTAGTGCCCATTATAGCCAGGTAGATGCCCCTTGTAGCCAGGCAGTGCCCCCTTGTAGCCAGGCAGTGCCCCCTAAGGCCAGGCAGTGCCCCCTTGTAGCCAAGTATTGCCCCGATTAGTCAGGTATTGCCCCTTAAGGCCAGATAGTGCCCACTTGTAACCAGGTATTGCCTCCATTAGCCAGGTATTGCCCACTTGTAGCCAGGTATTGCCTTTTGTTGCCAGGTAGTGTCCCCTTGTAGCCAGGTATTGCCTCCATTAGCCAGGTATTGCCCCTTGTAGGCAGGTAGATGCCCCCCATATAGTGCCCCATAGACAGTGCCCCTTGTAGCCAGGCAGTGCCCCCTTCTAGTCAGGTAGATGCCCCCATTAGCCAGACAGTGCCCCTTGTAGCCAGGTATTGCCCCTTGTAGTCAGGTAGTATTCCCCCATTAGCCAGACAGTGCCCCTTGTAGCCAGGTAGATTGCCCCTATTAGTCCAGGACAGTGCCCCCATCAGCCAGACAGTGCCTCTTGTAGCCAGGTATTGCCCCTTTAGTCAGGTAGATGCCCCCGTTAGCCAGACAGTGCCCCCATTAGCCAGACAGTGCCCCCATAGCTAATAAAAATAAAATAATAAAATCTACTTACCTCACCAGGCTCCCTGCAGCGCAGCCAGGTCCAGAGGCTGCCAACTGAGTAGTCTCAGCTTCGCAGGGAATGTGAGTGCAGCCGCACGTCACTCCCCCTGCGACACTGAGGTGTATGTACAGTACCCACCGGGCGCTGTGCATACAGGGGGAGAAGGGAGGAGGGGAACCATCCCTCCTGCCTCCTCCCTGCACAGTGAGACTCGCCGGGCTGGTGAGCGGCCGCTTCACCCGCCTATAGGAACGGCGCTACTCCGGCACCGCGGTCATTTAAAGAACCCCCGCTGCCTGTTGGCGGCAGGAGATTCGCAGACTGCCGGTGTGACCCCATTAGCGGGAACCCCCCGCCAAAAGCGGGAGAGTTGGCATGTATGCTACAACTCACATCTTTCCCACTGTTATAGATTATATAAATGCATGATGGGAGTTGTGGTTTCCCAACAGCTGGAGGGCCGCAGTTTGAGGATGCCTGACCTACCAGGACCTTATTGAGTCACTCCCAGCTCATCTGGCTGCTGTCCGTGCTGCACAGAATAGGAACTCTGGATATTACCTGTTGGTCATAATAATGTGACTCATCTGTGTAAGGCGATGTTCCAATACGGCTGAAATCCGTCCCAGGCATTACGGTAATCCATAGTTCTCATATTCGCGCCGTGGATAACGGATGTCTATGGGGCCGGCGAGCTGCCGGCCCCCCGCCCCCGCTGCACGGCAGCCGGCGTAATTGCGTCCCCGCTATTACGCCGGCAATAAGCCGTGTGAACATCGCCTAATACTGAT
This sequence comes from Phyllomedusa bahiana, assembly GCA_025379985.1. NCBI lineage: Eukaryota > Metazoa > Chordata > Amphibia > Anura > Hylidae > Phyllomedusa > Phyllomedusa bahiana. Next base: position 40,050 of record JAODAL010020242.1, on the reverse strand, counting down.
CCTCCAAGCAGGAAGGGCAGGGGCGTTGCTAGGGTCCTAAAACATCCGGGGCCCGGGCCCTGTGTGTTACATTTTGCTCAGTAGGCCTGGGTTCACACGGCATTTTTCGCGCCTTATTGTGAACTGCGGCATGATGTGTTTTTACAAAGAAAAAACTTCTGTTCCTGTCACTAACTTTCTGTATATTCCACATAGCTCCGGTCCATCACCTCAGCAGTCACTGCACAATGGAAATCAGCAATGACAAATTAACCTTTTCAAAACCGCTCACCTCCATATGACAGTGCAATACCCCTAAACAGTCACCAAAACATACACCTACACATGGAGCAAATATACCCGACAAATGATTGTTACTAAAAACACTCCTACAAAACCAAGACCCAAAACTATTACTACTTAAAGATCAAATAATCCTGCCAGACCCTGACCCACCGCAACCCGCACATGTGACATCAGCTGTACACAGGCTCTACAGACATATATTACCGCCATACAGGGACCATATACTGGTAGATACTAGTTGTATGTAGACGCTCTGCAGAAATATAAGTGATTACACTGCAGTTACATTTAGTGACTCACAGGAGACGTGTTTTCTGATCGGAGTCGTTCACTTTCCCTTCTCCATCCGGTTCACACCTTCATGCTGATTGCTCCCGGCCAATACTCGTCCCTGCAGATTTGGACACAAATATCTTAGAATCCTCACATTTCCACATTCCTTACTTATAGGTATATACGTCCCCTCAGTTAGGTAGGTGTATAGGTCCCCTCAATTAGGCAGGTATATAAATATAGGGTCACTTAGGCAGGTATATAAATATAGGGTCACTTAGGCAGGTATATAGATATAGGGTCACTCTCAGGCAGGTATATAGATATAGGGTCACTCCCAGGCAGGTATATAAATATAGGGTCACCTAGGCAGGTATATAGATATAGGGTCACTCTCAGACAGGTATATAGAGATAGGGAACTCTCAGGCAGGTACATAGATATAGGGTCACTATCAGGCAGGTATATAGATATAGGGTCACTTTCAGGCAGGTATATAGATATAGGGTCACTCTCAAGCAGGTATATAGATATAGGGTTACTCAGGCAGGTATACAGATATAGGGTTACTCTCAGGCAGGTATATAGATATAGGGTTACTCTCTGGCAGTATATATAGATATAGGGAACTCTCAGGCAGGTACATAGATATAGAGTCACTCTCAAACAGGTATATAGATATAGGGTCACTTAGGCAGGTATATATATATATATATAGGGTCACTCTCAGGTAGGTATATAGATATAGAGGCACTAAGGCAGGTATATAGGGGCACAGGCAGGTATATGGGGGCAAAGGCAGGTATATAGGGGCACTGAGGCAGTTATACAGGGGCACAGAGGCAGGTATATAGGGGCACTGAGGAAGGTATATAGGGGCACTGAGGCAGGTATATAGGGCACAGGCAGGTATATAGGGGCACTGAGGCAGGTATAGAGGGGCACTGAGGCAGGTATATAGGGCTCAGGCAGGTATATAGGGGCTCAGGCAGGTATATAGGGGCACTGAGGCAGGTATATAGGGCACAGGCAGTATATAGGGCACAGGCAGGTATATAGGGGCACAGAGGCAGGTATATAGGGGCTCAGACAGGAATATAGGAGCACAGACAGGAATATAGGGACACAGGCAGGAATATAGGGGCTCAGACAGGTATATAGCTAGGGGCTCAGGCAGGTATATAGCTAGGGGCTCAGGCAGTATATAGGGGCTCAGGCAGGTATATAGCTAGGGGCTCAGGCAGTATATAGGGGCTCAGGCAGGTATATAGCTAGGGGCTCAGGCAGTATATAGGGGCTCAGGCAGGTATATAGGGGCACTGAGGCAGGTATATAGGGGTTCAGACAGGTATATAGGGGCACTGAGGCAGGTAAACGCTATTAAAAATAACAACATTAATACTCACCTTAACTCCCCCGGTGAGTGCGCTCTGTCCTCTTCAGTCCCGCGCTCCTCCGGCAGCTCCTCGGGCGCACAGCGTATGACGGCTGTGCGCCCGAGAACAAGCAGCGGCGTGATGAGGTAATTACATTGCGCCGCTGCCAGCTGAGCAGCACGGGGACGCGGCGGGTCCTCAGTGCTAAGAGGACCCGGCGGCCCCACTGTGTTAGACCCGGGGCCAGTTCGACACTGTCTGCGGGGCAGGGAGCGCTCGCTCTCTGCTCCGCAGAAGCCATCAGCTGTATGTGCGTCCAGCGGACGCACATGTAGCTGCAGGGCCAGTCGGTGCTCCAGGCCCACGGCAGCGGCCTGGAGCCCGGGAGGTTCGGGGCATAGGGGGTTTTATTCGGGGCCCGAGCCCCGAATAAAACAGCCTAGCGACGCCCCTGAGAAAGGCTAATCAAACATTTGCTTTATTTCATCTCTCCCATAGATTTCTATGATCCCATAATCATGTGATATTTCATTTGGAAAGCTGCATCAATCAGTTTCCATTGCCTTTCTGCTTAGGCTCTTCTATTAGGATGATTACGATAGGTGTGTAGTGGACAAGCTCCCTCCCATGTGAGTAGATGGGGCAGGACTGAGTGTTGTGGTTACTGGGGATTTCTATCACTACTGTATCTGCTATAGCTCTCACCACTACCATCTCCGGGTTCTGTCCCAGCCTCCGTGCCAAAGGTTACACTTTTTTTTATGTTGGCTGAAGATCCAAAAACAGAGCAGATAGCAGAGAGCGATCGGTCATCTCAAAGTCCGAGCCATTCTGTTATGATCTGTTCTTACATTATGTAATATAATGTTGTACCGTGTTAGCCATAGAAAGTAGTAGAATAGTGAAGAAATCAGGCGATGCCTTTTAGAGGCTAACTGAGTATATTTGATGGTGAGCTTTCGAGAGGACTAGCTCTCTTCTTCAGACTGATGTTATACCTTACATTATGTAAACATGATCACTGTGCTGCCCAATCCATAACACCGCTGATCCGATGCCAAAATAAAAGACTGGGGGCACTTAAAGGGAAAGTACACCTTTTTATATTATAACCCTTGTCAAATATTGTATCTTTGCAAAAACACCTACATTTTAAGGTCTTTTTTGCTGCATGTTTGCATGTTTATTTATATGTACAGTATATAATATATATATAAAATATATATAATATATATATATAATATAATATATAAATATATATATATATATATATATATATATATTGCAAAACTTGCCTTGGCCAGATCTTAGCTGGAAGTCAATAGAGAACTTTAAAAAGCACTACGTGCATTCGGCCTTGTTTATTAAGGCCTCGTTCACTTATTCGCTTATTTTGCCGCGGACGCGCCGTAGTTAATGCATTGTCTATGGGCCGGGAGCAGCGCCCCCCCGCGCTCTGGCCCCGCCACCGTTCCCGCCCCTTATTCACGGCGGATTTGTGAGCGCAATCCGGCTCACAAATCCGTCGGAAATAAGCCGTGTGAACACGGCCTAATACTGTCTTTCAGTAAGATTGTCCTCAAGGCAACCGGTCAAAGCATAGTTTTCACTTCTAATACTGCTCTGGACAGATAACAACTGAGCTCCAATTAGTTGCTAACGGCAACAAAGAAAGTCTTAGGCCCCGTTCACACGGCTTATTCACGCCGGATTTGCGAGCCGGATTGCGCTCGCAATTCCGGCTTGAATAAGGGGCGGGTGTGGGGGTGGGGCGGGGACGCGGCCCGCCGGCCCTATAGACTTGCATTATCCACGGCGCGTATTGCGCCTGGATAATGTGCATGTCACTTTCGCCCCGCCCGGCGGATTCGCCGAGCGGGAAGGAGCGACGGAATCCACTGTTCTCTATGAGAGCAGTGGATTACCGTAATTACTCCGACGGATTGGCGCCGTACTGCAGCGCAAATCCGGCACGGAGTACGGCGCCAATCCGCGGCGAAATAAGCCGTATGAACACGGCCTTAGGCTATGATCACACAACTTATTACAGGGCGTATTTCGGGGCGCAATTTCACCCCGAAATACGTCCTGTAATTACGGTAATCAGAGCTCTCATGGAGCTCGCATATTGAAGACCGGCAGAAAGAAATTATATGTCCATTCTTTCCGGTGGCAAGGATGCCGTGTAAACATACCCTTAGTTTTCAAAAGTGAGGCCCAAGTATTTTGTCTTTCTAGTGTTTTTTTCACTTTGGATGTTTCTAAACATTAAGAGCCGTTCACATGGCTTATTTTGGGCACGGATTGCAGCCGTATTGCGCGCCGTACTGCACTGCAATATGGCTGGAATCTGTGCCAGCCATTATGGTAATCCACAGTTCTCATTCGCATTGACATGCACATTATACGCGCCATGGATAATGCATGTCTATGGGGCCGGCGAGCAGCGCCCCTGCCACGCCCCTTACTCAAGCCATAATTGCGGGTGAAATCCGTCCCGCAATTACAGCTTGAATAAGCCGTGTGAACCCCACCTAAGGGTATGTTAACACGGCGTCTTGCGGCGCGCCACAAGTCGCTGTGTGTTTAGAAGAACGCTCTGATCAGCATGTTCTTCTAAAGCGCAGTCTGGCCCCATTCACTTTAATTATCCGCAGACCCGTCTGGCCCCAATCACTTTCATTGTCCCTGCCATGTATAAGCCGGAAAGAAGTGACATGTCACTTCTTTCCCCTGGTAATCAATACGCGGCGGGGAAGACAGTAGGTAATCATAGCTGTCTATGAGAGCTATGATTACCGTAATTACAGGGCGTATTTCGGGGCGCATTGCAGCGCAATTATGCCCCGAAATACGTAGTGAAAGATGCCGTGTGAACATAGCCTAACACAGGCTTCCTGGTAATTGACATGGTAATTGACATTTATCTGATATATGTTATACACAGGGGCGTAACTACCGGGGTAGCAGACGTAGCAACTGCCCCGGGGCCCGATCGCTTAGGGGGCTCGTGCCCCGGGGCAGCTGCTACTGCGTCTGCTACCCCGGTAATGCCACTCCTCAGCCCACCGGCAGTGAGCATAACAGTTCACTGCGACGGGTGCAGAGCTGCGGGGCCCGGCGCATGCTACCTCTGAACGCCCGGGCCCTCTGTGATCACATGGGCGCACGCGGTGACGTCACATCACCGCGCCGCCCGCGCTGAGCAGAGAGACTGCTGAGAGGCTGTAGCACTGCGCATCGGGGGAACGTGGAACAAGGTAAGTAAACTATTTCTTATTTTACCTGCCCCTAAGCCTGCCTATACAGCCTCCCCCCTATCCCCTCTATATACAGCCTCCCCTCTATATACAGCCTCCCCCTATAGCCTGCCTATATACCCCTAAGCCTGCCTATACAGCCTCCCCTATAGCCTGCCTATACAGCCTCCCCCCTATAGCCTGCCTATACAGCCTCCCCCCTATAGCCTGCCTATACATCCTCCCCCATAGCCTGCCTATACAGCCTCCCCCTGTAGCCTGCCTATATACCCCTAAGCCTGCCTATATACCCCTAAGCCTGCCTATATACGCCCAAGCCTGCCTATATACCCCCAAGCCTGCCTATATACCCCCTAAGCCTGCTTTTATACCCCCTAAGTCTGCCTATATACCCCCTAGCCTGCCTATATACCCCCTAAGCCTACCTATATACCCCCTAAGCCTGCCTATATACCCCAGCCTGCCTACATAACCCACCAGCCTGCCTTTATACCACCCAGCCTGCCTTTATCCCCCCAGCCTGCCTATATAGCCCCCTAAAGCCTGCCTATATAGCTCTAAGTCTGCCTGCCTGAATAGCCCTATAGCCCCCGTGAAGCCTGTCTGCCTATATAGCCCCTATAGCCCCCTAAAGCTTGCCTACCTATATAGCCCCCAAAGCCTGCCTGTCTACTTATATGGGGCCCCTTTAGCTACCTAAACCCTACCTATATGGCCCCTATAGCCCACCTAACCCCTGTCTACCTGTATGGCTCCCTATAGCTACCTAAACCCTGCCTGCCTATATGGGGACTCTATTGCCTACCTAAACCCTGCCTGCCTATATGGGGACTATTGCCTACCTAAACCTTGCCTATCTGGGGCCCCATATAGCCTATCTAAACCCTGCCTGCCTAAATGGACCCCATATAGCCAGGGGGGCAGGTGCTGGAAAAGTGAGGATTCTAAGATATTTGTGTCTAAATCTGCAGGGACAAGTGGTCGAGAGATGTCATGATGGCGGACTGGACCGAATGCAGAACAAAAGGGGAAGTCAACGACTGGTCAGAGAAACGTCACCTGTGAGTCACAAGATGTAACTACACTTTAATCACTTATATGTCTACAGAGCCTGTGTACACTGGTGTCTACCACTATATGGTCACTGTATGGTGGTTATATACAGTCTGCAGAGCCTGTGTACACTAATATATACCACTATATGGTCACTATATGGCGGGACTATTGGTCTTTGTGTACTGATCAGTAATAGTGTTGGGGTATTATTCAGTCACTTTGTGGTCATGTTCTGGCGGTATAATCAGGTCTTTATGTAGTAGCGTTATTGGTAATATTGGTCTTGGTATAGTGGATTTGTTTGATAGCAGTATGAGTGAGATGTATTGTGAGTTATTTGCCCATTGTATTATCTACATTATCTAACAGCATATACTGGCATATGGTCGTGGTCAGGGAGGTGGGCGAGGGGGGGAGGGGTAGGGGGCCCCATCCAAAAGTTTGCTTTGGGGCCCTGGCTTCTCTAGTTAAGCCCCTGGTTATACAATATGTGTTATAGCAGCGATTCAGCATCGCTGAATCAAGTCCCCTAAGTAAAATAAACGTACCAACTTTAACACCTTACAAACGGCAATCACATCTCCTGAAAATCAAAAAGTACAGATATTTGGGATCACCACATCCGTAATGATCTAGCATATAAATCTGTCATGTTATTTAGCCTGAATGATGAACGCCATAAAAAATGGCAAAATTATAATTTTTGGTTACTCACTGCATTAAAAATGGAATAAAAAGCAGGGATGTGGAGTCGGAGTCGTGGAGTTGGTGCCCATTTTGCAGGAGTCGGAGTCGTCATAAAATGGACCGACTTCGAATCCCAAAATATATAATTAGTTGGTCCAGTTAGTTTGATTCAGTGCAAAGAGCAAGAGGAATTGGGTCCGGCCATTGCGACTGCTCCCATATCTTCAGCTTTATCACATGAGGAGTGTAAGTGATGACATGGAGCAGGCAAAGCACTGCCCCAGGGGGAAAAGATTCCACTCCCATGGCAAACAGATTTCAGCAAAATTTTTCACCTGCTTTCAAAGAAGTAGAAGAGTTCAACCATTCATCAAAACTGACTGTGGCTGAGGCAATTTCTTTATACCCCAACATTGTTAGAGATGTTGCCCATGTGATCACAGCTTTGCCCCCAACCCAAGTTAGTGTAGAGAGGCCGTTCTTTAGCCTGGAAATAATTAATTAATTGTGCAGCTGCGCGAGTGAATAGCTGGTGTCATGACGCGCACCATGGTTCCCGCTCCAAACCGTGATCGCGCTCATGCCTTCGTTCCTCGGTACCAGTACTCATCTCTCCTCGCTCCTGCTCCGTTCGCAGATACTGGCCGCTGCACATGTACCCGCACCCTAGGGCGCCTGCACACCGATTCTAGTTAATTTAAAAGGCCAGTGCTCTGTTGATTACAAGTCAGCGGATGCTGGCCCCCATATTAGTTCACTTCCCCTTCTGCACTTTGCCATTATGTTGGTGTGTTTCCATTGAGCCTTAGCTTGGTTCTGTTTGTGAATCCTGAATTTGACCCATGCTACATTCCAGACTATTTTCTGCCTGCTACCAGCCCCAACCTTTCCACAAGTGACCTTACTACGTTCTGCTTGCCGTCTGCCCCAATCTTACTGCCTGTCCATTGACCACGTCTCAAGCCTGCTCCTCCTGCACCAAATCATCACCTTCACTGTCACTGCAAGCAACCATGTCCGGAGTACCAATATCACCAACAGAAGCCTTTGTTGGTGATGACAATTTCAAGACACCTCCTGTATGGAGAAACTAGTCGCCTGCATTGCTCAGGTTGGATTTTAGCCCATTGTTCCACACAAACACTCTTCAAATGCTGAAGTTTCCGTGGGGTGCTTCTATGAATGTCACGGAGCGCCCCACAGTCCCCGCTCCGGACCGTGGTTGCATTCGTTCTCCTGTTCTCCGCCATATGTACTCATCTCTCCCTGCACTTGCTCTGCTCACTGTCACTAGCCGGCGTTCGTGGTGTTCGGGGACTTACAAAAGCTAGTTGCAACGTCGCGTACATGTGACCACTGTGGCCTGTGAATGACTGCATCTAGCACGTGAACAATGAACGTTCTGTGATACAGTGAGATGAACAGAGCGGCCACCGTGACAGAAGGGAGTGTCACGGAGGTGAGTATGCTTCTTTTTTTCTATTTTATCAGGCCCATCAGACAAACAAGCTTTTGTAAGTCCCGGAATACCCCTTTAAAGGGCCAGCGCTCCACTGATTAATAATCAGCGGACACTGGTCCTTATATCAGGTCACTTCCCCTGCTGCCCCTTGCCACTGTGTTGGTGTGTTTTCCCTAGAGCTTTGTGTTATTCTGATTGTGTTCCATGGATATGACCCGTGGTACGTTCCTGACTTTTTTTTGCCTGCTGCCAGCCCTGACCTTACCATGAGTAACCTGACCACGTTCTGTTTGCTGCCTGCCCTGACTTTAATGCCTAGCCGCTCGCCTCATCTCAAGCCTGCTCCTCCTGTACCACTTCTGCACCTTCACTGTTACCACAAGCCATCACGTCACGGGTAACAACCTGAAAGACCCCTGCAGCAAAGTCTAACCGGCCTTGCAGCGGCGCTGGTGAATACCGAGATATCCATTTCTCGTGGTGACCCAGAGGATGCACTATCTTGCCTTGTTAGAATGAACTTTGAGCTTTGGTTCCTTTCATAGATATTCTGTTCGATTCAGCTCAGCTGATTGGCTGAGCCATTCTAGCAGCTTTATTTTCTATCTCTGAAATCAACTGAGATTTCCTTGGCTGTGTGTTTGGGATCATTGTCCTGCTGGAATGTCCATCCTTGTTACATCTTCATCATCCTGTTAGATGGCAGAATATTTTTATCAATTTTCCCTTCAATTATCAGAAGCCTGTAAGTGCCATATGCTGAAAAACAGCCCCACACCATGGTGTTACATCCAAACTTCAATATTGGGATGGTGTTTTGGGGGTGATATGTGGTGCCTTTTGGTCTCCAAACATGGTGTGTATTATGGAATCCAAAGTGTTCAATTTTGGTCTTATCTGACCAGGCCATATTCTCCCAGTATTTCACAGGCTTGTCAAAATATTGTTGAGCAAACTTTAAACATGTTTGAACATGCTTTTTGTTCAGCAATGGAGTTTTGTGTGGTGAGCGTACATGCAGGCCATGGAGGTTGAGTGCATTACTTATTTATTTGAAACAATTGTACCTGCTGATTCCAGGTCTTTCTATAGCTCTCCACAAGTGGTCCTTGACTCTTGTACAACGCTTCTAATGATTCTGTTCACTCCTCTGTCTTAAACATTTTGGGGAGCACTTGGTCTTGGCTGGTTTATGGTGCAATTATCTTCCTTCCACTTCAGGATTATGGCCCCAACAGTGCTCACTGGCACCTTCAGTAGTTTAAAAAATCCTTCTGTAGCCAATGCCATCAGTATGCTTTGCGATCATAATAGTACGAAGGTCTTGAGACAGCTCACTGGTTTTACCCATCATGAAATGTTTCTTGTGTGGCACCTTGGTATGAGACCTTTTTAGGCTATCATTTAAACCAGCAGATTTATTTTTTTAATTAGTGGCAGGATTGCTTTCTAATTACTGATTTCAGCTGGTGTCAAGACTTCCTTTGGCTTTTTTTACTTCTCTTTTTTCTGTGTCATTTCTCTTATTACACATAATTTATGGACATCTATCGTCTGATTTCTGTGCCTGTGTGAATTGGATGGTTGTTACCGATGTCTGGTGAGAACTGCATGTCAATAGCACTTTTAGAAATATATTTACTTAGAAAATTGGTGACATGTTCAATACTTATTTCACCCGCTGTACATAATAAATAAGACAATAAAAAGTGGACAATCCCTTTAATGTATGTGCAGATTTTCTCAGGTATTTGTTATCCATTTAAATGAGGATATAAAAACAATGTATTGACATATGCCACATTCTGACTTTGACAGTGTCTTTGTAGCAGTCCCCAGTTTCCAAGGACATTGGAATATCAGGGCTGTTTTCTGTGGAAAGAAGTTATTAATATCCACCCTCTGGTCCATAAGAGGGAAGTGATAAGAGTAAGCAGATGTCATACCTTACTGGTGTGTGGGAGACGGACTTCAAAGTGCTATTGTATATAGAGATACCCTGTAGTCACACCCTCCTCTAAACTAAGTACTGTTAGGAAATCTTGGGAGATATTCTGCTAAGAAATAGCATTCGTCTTAGAAAGTAGACACAACTATCTTAAGACAGTACAAGACATAGGGACTCATTCACACAGATGTGTTTCTTCATGAACATAATAGTGCAAGGAAATATTTTCTCTTTATAAGGCTTAATTTCTTCTATCATTTGAGATCCAATCAGATTTTCAGGATCTTGAAGAAGGAACATGAATGAAAAGTTTGTATTTCTGTTTCTGAACTTTGGTTGGCTATCACTTGTCAGATGGTTTGGATGCATGAAGCTTTCCTATAGTTTTCACTATATTTTAAAGGAACAGGCCACAAATGTCCAATACACCGGTGGGTACTCTGCATTTTTGCCAAGAGCAACACCTATATTTAATTGTGGGCCAATAATCAAAAACTAAGAAACAAAAAAGTGGTATATAAATGCAACAAACACCTACACAATAACCACTTCATTATAAGAACAATAGAATCTTTATTAAATCCCCCCCCCAAAAAATTAAAATAGCAGTACAAATATAGAAAAAAGTTGCAATAATATCGCAAGAAAGCAAGTGAGCTCACCCACCACTCATTTACAACATAACCTAGTAGCCAGGATTATAGTAAAACATACCCGATATATATCAAATAGTGTATAACAGTATTACAAACACCTGACCTGTAAGTAAAATCCTTTAGAATGAGGGTATAGGGAGCATCACATTGCATTACTATAATCCTGGCTACTTAGTTATGTTGTAAATGAGTGGTGGGTGAGCTCACTTGCTTTCTTGCGATATTATTGCAACTATTTTTTATATTTGTACTGCTATTTTAATTTTTTGGGGGGATTTAATAAAGATTCTATTGTTCTTATAATTAAGTGGTTACTGTGTAGGTGTTTGTTATACTTGCTAAGAGCCCTGATCTTTGGGGGAGGTTTCCATGAATAAGGCTAAGGCTATATTCACACGGCTTAAAATTGGACGTATTTCAGTCCGTAATTACGCGCCGTAGTGCGCAAATTACGGCTGGAATACGTCCTAGTCATTACGGTAATCCACAGTTCTCATAGAGAACTATGGATTACGTCTCCTCTCCCCGCTTGGCAAATCCGCCGGGTGGGGAGATAATTGACATGCGAATTACTAGCGTCGTATACGCGCCGCTGGTAATGAATGTCTATGGGCCGTCGAGGTGCCGGCCCCCCGCACCTGCTCCCGCCCCCCGGCCACACGGTGTAATTGCGGGGCGTAATTACGCCCTGCATTTAAGCCATGTGAACTTAGCCTAAAGTGTCTGCTCAGAATGGAGGGCCGGTCATGATTGCGCAGACTCTCCATTCTGTTCTATGGGAGTTCTGAGTACAGGAGAATAGTGTGTTCAGCTCTACTTAGAACTCCCATAGAACAGGATGTAGAATCTGTGCAAGCATGACTGGCTCTCCATTCGGTACCTTTGATATTCACTTTACAGATGTAGCAAAGCTAAACTTGCCATATACCGTACAACGATATCATAGCAAAGAACATCATATCAACCTTTTCAATGCTTTTAAACAGCTTTTGTCTTCATCTAAGAACACAGAAAGACAGGATATCATACGACCAGCATAGAGCAGAACGTCACCAGACAGCCCGGATGCTTTACCCAGAGCGCCATTACTGTGCTGATCGCAGGCAGGAGCAGCTCACTCCTCCTGCCTGCAGCTTCGTTATTGCGACCATTACAGGTCGCAATAATGAAGGGTTAATCATCCGCGGCCGGAGCTCACTCCGGCATGTCGCGATCGTGCGGGGCTCGCCTGTAAGCCTGCACAATCGACAGGATATACTCATACGTCAATTTCCGGGAACACACTTCCCTCTAGGGTGTATGAGTACGTCCTATATCGGGAAGGGGTTACAGGGTGAAGACCTGCTATCTCTTAGTCTCTGCCAAACTGAGTAGCCAGTGCCAAGTCCAACTGTGGAGACACTGTTGCTTGACAGGCAAGTCTCTCACTACCCGTTACATAAAGGTCTTTTTCTTACCTTTTGAAGGGAACAGTATGTAAAATAAAAAAATAAAAAATAAAAACACATACAAGAAATAAAATGTTATTTAAAAAACACATTAACAGCCCAAACCGCAAACTTTAACCCCATCATCCCACCCCACCCTAAAACGTTATAGCAATTTTACAAAAACGTCTGTGACAGAAAAGTGACAAAATAATAAAACTTATTTGAGCCCAATTTATGCAGTTAGAAAATAAACAAATAAAAAAAAGGGAAAAACAGACTATTCCATCATATTATTATTAAAAATGACATACAAGTAAGGCCTAATGTCACAATGTGCGCAGCAGTTTACAATCTGGACTGTGGATGCACTTGTGACGCTGTTCCCGTTTGACCTTTTGCTACCGACTATGCTTTGCCTGCCGCCTGCCCTGACCTTCTTGCCTGTGACCCAGGTAACGACTCTGCCTGCTCCCTCTTTACCATGTTTGGCACTTCAGCTTTCACTGCAAGCGACCTCGTCAGGGGTAGCAACCAAGTCCATCCGGTCCATTATGGTGGGCTCTGGTGAGTACTGGGGGTTCGTTTCCTGGCCTGGCCAGAATACACACCTGCAGCCATGACACCTAACATATCATGGAAAAAAAAAAAAAAGTTTGTAGAATAACTGAGTTAAAAAAAGTATTAGAGCAATCAAACTACTAAGGAAAAGAAAAAGATTCCTGGTCAGGAAGAGGGCAAGTGGTCTGGTCAGGAACTGGCTAATAACCTACCAGGTTGCCACCTTGACATCTGCAGATTTACTCCCTGATCTTTGTCTGTGCTTTATTTGTTGAGCATATGTTATTATTCTGTATATATCTTGTTTGTACCACTCACATGACGAAGGGTCCTTGGACCCAAAACTTTGCTGTTATGGAAGTGCCAAGCAACTTCCCAGAATGGAATTACCAGCAAGCAATTCCCCAAACAGGCACAAAAGGCAATACAAACAGAGCCCACTCTACAACGGCTGACTGTAACCAAATACCCTCATAGAGGCAGAGTCTAAATCTACCTCTTGGTTTTCACCAAAACCCGCCGAAAAGCAAGATTGACTTGGCAGCAAGAGACCCAGGTTGCCTCACCAGAGAGATGTAGGAGAACAAACACCAATGGGAAGACAGACAGTACGAACAATAGAGGTCAGAGGCAAACAGCACTAAACATAGAACAAGTGGAGTGGTGAAATGAACTGGGATCAAACCAGGAGAGGACCTGTTGCCAAATCGAGGATCAGAAGAAAAGTCGAGAAACAAGCCGGAGTCCAAAACCAAGAAACACTAATCAAACCACAAGCAGCAAAAAAGCCAGAAATCATAGGCAAGGAGTGTACAGGAACACTGGTTTAACCCCTTAACAACAGAGTTCCTGTTTTCAGTGGGCAGGGTAGGTGGCTGCCCATATGGGCCCCCTGTGCTCATGGGGCCCTTAGGCAGCCGCCTACGCTGCCCAATGAAAAAGACGACCCTGATTCCTGTCCGGATTTGTTTGTTCTAGCCATTGATGATAATCCCGCTCACACCTTTCTTTTCATCATACAGTCCTGCTTCCCTGATGACTTCTTCTCCATATAGATTGAATAGATAAGAGGAAAGTATTCAGTCCTATCTTGTGCCTTTGCCTATTTTAAACCACTCAGTTTCTATTACTTCCATCCTAACTGTAGCTTCCTGATTAATGTATAAATTGTACATTAGAATTATCACTTGTTCTGGTATCCCGTCCGAAGACTATACTCTCTGTATACATGAAGGCTCTCTGTCTGGGATCTGTGTTATTTTGTGAGGTGTATATGTATTTTGTGGGTCTGATCTAGGGTCTACAGTACGTTTATTTTGAGGATCTAGTCTGGGGTCTATGTTTACTTAGGGAGGCTAGGGCTATATATCAGTCTGGTATTAGTTTATGGGGTGTGTATTTTTTAGGGGATCTTATCTGGAGTCTGCAGTATATTTATTCTGGGAGTCTGGTCTGGAGTCTGTATTTACTAAGGGGATCTGAGGTCTTTATAGGGGTCTGGCGTTTGGTCTGTATTAGTTTAGGGAGGTCTATATTTAATTTGGGATTTTATTCTGGATCATATTTATTTTGGGTGTTGGGTCTGCACTGGGGGTCTGGTCTGGGGTCTACATTTACTTAGGGGGCCTGAGGCTATATATATTGGTGTGGTGCATGGTCTGCATTAGTTTAGGAGGTTTATATCTACTTAGGGGCTCCAATTTTAGGTCTGCAATATATTTATTTTGGGTTTCTAATTTAGGGTCTGCGGTATATTTATTTGGGGAGTCTGGTCTGAGGTGTATATTTAGGGATTACGAGGTCTATATGTAGTGGTATGGTTTGTGAGCTTTATTTATTTAGGGGGTCCATATTTATTTTGGGTTTCTAATCAGGGGTCTTCAGTATATTTATTTTGTAGGTCTAGTCTGGGGTCCATGTATTTACTCAGGGGTCTGGGATCTATGAATAAGGGTCTGTTGTGTGGTCTGTATTAGTTTAGGGGGCTATATTTATTTCCTGGGGTCTGGGGCCACATGTATGAAAACTGTCTAGGTCTAAAATTCACTGTTGCCCATAGCAAACAATCAGAGCGCCCCTTTCATTTCATATAGTGCTCTGGAAAAATGAAAGGGGCGCTCTGATTGGTTGTTATGGGCAACAAAGTGAATTTTAGACCTAGACCGTTTTCATACATGTGGCCTTGGAGTCTATTTTTACTTTGAGGCCTGAGGTCTATATATAGGGGTCTGGTGTGTGGTCTGTATTAGTTTAGGGAGTCTATTTTATTTTAGGGGTCTGGAGTCTATTTTTACTTTGGGGCCTGAGGTCTATATATAGGGGTCTGGTGTGTGGTCTGTATTAGTTTAGGGAGTCTATTTTATTTTAGGGGTCTGGAGTCTATTTTTTCTTTGGGGCAAGAGGTCTCTATATAGGGGGCTGGTGTGTGGTCTGTCTTGTTTTAGGGCGCCATATTTATTTTTGGGGTCTGGAGTGTATTTTTACTTAGGGGCGCTCAGGTCTATATATGGGGGGACTGGTGTGTGGTCTGTACTAGTTTCGGGGGGTTATATTTATTTTAGGGGTCTGGAGTCTATTTTTACTTAGGGGATCTCAGGTCTATATATAGGGGTCTGGTGTGTGGTCTGTATTAGTTTAGGGCGTCTATGTTTATTTTAGGGTTCTATTCTGAGGTCTGCAGTATATTAATTTGGTGTCTGGCCTGGGGTCTTTATTTAATTAGGGGTCTGAGGTCGATATTTATTTGAGGGGTCTAGTGTGTGGTCCATATTAGTCCGGGGAGGTATAATAAACGGATCATACTGTATCAATAATAGCTGAAATTTTGTCAGTTGTGGCATGTTCTACATAAATGGAACACACACGTGACCAAAAATTTAGTCTAAGGTGCGCAGAGCAAGTCACATAGCTAAATCGGATGTCCTTTTTCAATAGTTGCCAAGTATGCTTTTATACTGATGGAGCCTAATACATTCTCTTTTCTCGTTTCCAGCAATTATAGGGCTACAGATCCTAGCTTGCCCCAAATTAACAGCTGGCAGAGCTTGATGGTAATTTATAAAGAAAGCATGAAGTCACAGCCAGAATTTAATCTAACTGTATACATGCCTACAGCAAGATAAGCTACAGTTACATCTCGTGTAGGCATGTGGACAATAAGCCATAGTGTTCTCAGCACATAGTTACACAGGATACGGGGTTTCCATAACAAACAGAAAACATATGTATTCCATTATACAGCTATATATGTGTTCCCTAGAAACACAACTCATTATATGTCGTTCAGGGCGATAACTAGAATCTACTGGGCTCCACAGCAAAATGAGATGGGCCCCAAACGGCTTATGACAGAAATCTGAAACAGCAGCGTAACTAGCAACTATTAAAGATATGGATACTAGCGCTATATATATATATATATATATATATATATATAAAATGGTGCTTGATAGCAAAAAGCCACTAACTTCCCTACTAAAAGGTATAATGTTCTTGCACCTGAGAAGGCCACTCAATTGCTGGGCCCATAAAAGCTGCTATCTATACCCATAATATCATTCATACTTACAGGGAACCTATCAGGTGGTTTATATTGTCCCATCTGAGAACAGGATGATAGAGCAGAAAAGAACACTAAAAAGCAGAGAAAAAACAAAACTAAAATTGAAAGTTCTGCTTTTCCCGCCCACATACAGTGATTGACAGTTTGCTCTGTACACACTGATGCAGGGAAGGCTGCCAATCACTGTATGTGGGCGGGGTCAGCAGGACGTTACCTGTCATCTAAAGAGTCCTGTCAGAATTTTCTCAGCTCCTCTCCTCTATCATAGAACCCTATATATCACAGAGCTCAGCTTCTCTCCTCTATCATATAACTCTATATCTCACAGAGCTCAGCTTCTCTCCTCTATCATATAACTCTATATATCACAGAGCTCAGCTTCTCTCCTCTGTCATATAACCCTATATATCACAGAGCTCAGCTTCTCTCCACTATCACATAACCCTATATATCACAGAGCTCAGCTTCTCTCCTCTATCATATAACCTCTATATCACAGAGCTCAGCTTCTCTCCTCTATTATATAACCCTATATATCATAAGCTCAGCTTATCTCCTCTATCATATAACTCTATATATCACAGAGCTCAGCTTCTCTCCTCTATCATATAACCCTATATATCACAGAGCTCAGCTTCTCTATATCATATAACCCTATATATCACAGAGCTCAGCTTCTCTCCTCTATCATATAACCCTATATATCACAGAGCTCAGCTTCTCTCCTCTATCATATAACCCTATATATCAGAGCTCAGCTTCTCTCCTCTATCATATAACTCTATATATCACAGAGCTCAGCTCTCTCCTCTATCATATAACCCTATCTATCACAGAGCTCAGCTTCTCTCCTCTATCATATAACCCTAGATATCACAGAGCTCAGCTTCTCTCCTCTATCATAGAACCCTACATGCCAACTCTCCCGTTTTTGGCGGGGGGGGTCCCGCTATTGGGGGGTCCCCTCCCGCCCTCCCGGGGGAGCTGGCATTCCTCCCGCCGCCAGCAGGCGGCGGGGGTCCTTTAAATGACCGCGGCGCCGGAGTAGCGCTGGTGCGCTACTCTGGCGCCGCCGGTCCGTTCCCACGGGCGGGTGAAGCGGGCGCAGGGTCCTCTCACCCGCCCGGAACCTCGCTGAGCAGGGAGGAGGCAGGAGGGATCGCTCCCTCCTGCCTCCTCCGCCTGTATGTCCGGCGCCGCTGTGCGCCGTACACACATGTCAGCGTCACAGAGGAAGTGACGCGCGGCTGCACTCACTTCCCCTGTGACACTGCTGAGGAGATCATCCGGAGCGGGCCGCTCTGCAGGAGCCTGGTCAGGTAAGTGGATTTTATTATTTTATTTTTATTAGTTTTAGGGG
The DNA here is from genome assembly GCA_025379985.1 of Phyllomedusa bahiana. Lineage (NCBI taxonomy): Eukaryota > Metazoa > Chordata > Amphibia > Anura > Hylidae > Phyllomedusa > Phyllomedusa bahiana. The sequence goes on along the minus strand of JAODAL010020242.1, from coordinate 22,137 downwards.
GGCACTGTCTGGCTACAATGGGGGGTCTACCTGGCTACAATGGGGCGTCTACCTAGCTACAATGGGGGCAATACCTGGCAACAGAGGGGGCACTAACAGGCAACAGAGGGGGCACTACCTGGCTAACAATGGGGCACTACCTCGCTAACAATGGGGGCACTACCTGGCTACAATGGGGGATCTACCTAGCTACAATGGGGGGCAATACCTGGCAACAGAGGGGGCACTACCTGGCTAACAATGGGGGCACTACCTTGCTAACAATGGGGGCACTACCTGGCTACAATGGGGGGCACTACCTGGCTACAATGGGGGCACTACCTGGCTACAATGGGCACTACCTGGCAACAATGGGGGCACTACCTGGCTACTAATGGGGGCACTACCTGGCTACTAAAGGGGGTACTACCTAGCTACAATGGGGGCACTACCTGGCTACAATGGGGGCACTACCTGGCTACAATGGGGGCACTACCTGGCAACAATGGAGGCACTACCTGGCTACTAATGGGGGCACTACCTGGCTACAAGGGGGTACTACCTGGCTACACTGGGGGCACTACCTGGCTACAATGGAGGGTCTACCTGGCAACAATGGAGGCACTACCTGGCTAACAATGGTGGCATACCTGCTAACGATGGGGGCACTACCTGGCTACAGAGGGGGCACTACCTGGCAAACAATGGGGCATCTACCTGGCAACAGAGGGGCACTACCTGGAAAGCAATGGGGGCATCTACCTGGCCAACAGAGGGGCACTAACCTGGCAAACAATGGGGGGCACTACCTGGGAAACAATGGGGGCACTACCTGGCAAACAATGGGGGGCATCTACCTGGGTAACAAAGGGGGGCATCTACCTGGCTAAAAAATTTGGCTCTCCCGGGCTACAGAAGGGCACTACCTCCCTGTAAGGGGCATACCGGTTATGGGGGGCTACACCTGGAAAAGGGCTTTACCGGGCTTTCTTCCAAGCCGTTAGCATTAGGGTAGGTGGGCTTTTTAAAGGGGGCGTGGCTACCCAAAGATGGGGGGGCCCATGAAATTTTTCCCCCAAATTTTCCCCTTTTTTTTCATTTTAAAAATTTGGAAACTATGCATAAAACCCATATATCACGGGCCCCCCAGCTTCTCTCCACTATCATAACCTTTTAATATCACAGACTCAGCTTCTCTCCATTATCTATAACCCAAAATATCACAGACTTGCTCCTCTCCCCTATCATATAACCCTATATATCACAAGCTCCCCTCCTCTCCTCTAAAATAACCCTATATATTACAGAGCCAGTTTGTCCTCTATATAAAACCCTATATATCACAGAGCGCTTCTCTCCTCTATCATATAACTCTATATATCACAGAGCTCAGCCCCTTCTTCTATCATATAACCCTATAATCACAGAACTAAACTCCTCCTCCCTCTATCATATAACCCTATATATCCCCCAACTCAGCTTCTCTCCTCATCAATAACCCTATAATCAAGCGGGGCCCGGACGGGGAAATAAAAATCAGCCTGGCAAAACCCCAGACCCCACATAAAATCCCTTACAAAAGCCCCTTGTTCTCGCACTCCCCCCTTTCTAAAATAAAAAACCTGAAAGCTGCTTTACGGGTGCATTTTTTATGTATTTTTGGGTGGTTTTTTCGCAAAAAGGCGAGCGTTAATCGTTCATTTCTACACAAAAATGCCCAAAAACCCCCCGTGTGAAAGCGCCTACAACAACAAAAAGAAACAGTGGTGCAGAGAAACCCCCCCAACAGGTCAGGGTGCACTTGCTTTACAATCAGGGACAAGCCCAATGACACACACAAGCACCAATATAACCTACAAACCCCCCAAAAACATCCCCAGTATGGTCACCATCCATGAATACAGCACGATAAACACAAATAAAATGCCCCCAACAGGGGGACTCACGGGAGGTCATTCTGATGGGGTTTTTTTCTTTCCCCTTTTCGTCTCCTTTGGCCCAAACTCCTGACGTCACCCCTGTGAGCTTCCCTTCCATTTTTTTTCCTGTCCGATACGCATGCAATTTTTTTCAGGGGCCCACTACTCGTCTCTGTAAATTTACCACAAATACATCTTAAACCCTCTTTTACCACACTTTCCTACAATTTCCCCCAAAAAGCGATGTTAGAACCTAAAAAAATTTGAAATTAAAAAATGTCAGATAAGTGCATGTAAATAGGTAGACCCCCATTAGGTAGCTAGACAGGGCCCACCCCGTAACTAGCCAGGGAGCAAGGGCCCCTCAGAAAAGCCCTAAACTCCCCCATAATTTCCGGGGCAGTAATTTTGCCGTAGGGGAGTAATTAGGGGCCCGTAGGGCCAGGGCAGTAATTAGCCAGCTAGGGCCAGGCATTTGAGGCAGTCAACCATAGTAGGCAGGCAGGGGCCGTATGAGCCAGGGAGGGCCCGTATTAACAGGGCCACTTTTAGGGAACAGGGCTGGATATAGGAGCGGTGGCATATAGGGAACAGGGCAGGGATACAGCTTTAAAAAAAGGGGAGGTATACGCTAGACAGGGCAGGACAAACTACCAGGCAGGTATAAGCAGACAGGGGGTATAAAGCTAACAGGAGGGTTTCAGGTAACGGGCAGGTATATGCTGGCAGGCAGGTATAAGTAGCCAGGGCTGGGATAACTAGGCAGGGGGGGCAACAGGGACCAGGGGGTGGTATATACTAGGGGAGGCAGGTTCAGGAGCCAGGCGTATATACTAGGGGGGACAGGTACCCGGCGGGTTATAGCTAGGCAGGGCAGGTATACAGGTAGCCGGGGGTGGGGAATAACGCAGGGCAGGTAGCCCCGGGCTGGGGATATAACAAACCAGGACAGGGAGCCAGGGGGTGGTATTAAAAATGCCAGGCAGGTACCCGGGTTGGTATTTTTCTAGGCAGGACAGGTAGCCGGGGTGTATATAGCGGCGGACAGTATCAGGTACCAGGGGTGGTATATAGCTAGGAGGAAGGTAGCCAGACGGTATATAAATACCGGAAGGTACCAGGGCTGGTATATAACTCCAGGACAGGTAGCCAGGGTGGTATAAGCTAGGCGGACAGGTACCAGGGCTGGGATATAGCTAGGGGAGGACAGGGAGCCAGGGCTGGGATATAGCTAGCGGACAGATATACCGGGAGCCGGGCTGGTATATGCTAGGGGAGGGGCAGGGAGCCAGGGCTGGGGATATAGCTAGGGGAGGACGGTATACATAGCCGGGTGGTAATGTAGTTTGGAAGGTAGCCGGGTGGGATATAACTAGCCAGGACCCGTGGGCCAGGGTGGGATAAATAGCCAGGGGGTGCCCGGGCTGGGAATTAGCAGGGCAGGGGACCCGGGGGTGGTATATAAGAGCCAGGACAGGAGCCGGGGGTAGTTTTTTAAAAAAAGTAAAAACAATACTTACCTGAGGTCTCTCTGCTTCCTTTCGTCTTCTTCCCCGGGGCCGCCGGGACGGTGCGGACGCGAGCGGCGCACGATGAGTCTCACATCCCCGCGCCGCCCCGCGGGGTCCTCGGAGCTGACAGACGGGATCAGTAATCCCCGCTTTAGCCTCGGCCCCTGCTTTCATCGCGCGGGGCAAGGCGGGGACCGTGATGGCTGCAGGCGGGTCTGCCCGGCCCTCAGCCGTGCGGCGATGGGGCCTGTTGGCCCCCTGGGACAGGGTCCCGGCGCTGTGCGCCATTGGGCCCCCGTAGCGCCCACGACCGGGGCCGGGACTCGGCCCGCGGGGGGAAAAATGGGCCCCTGCGCGGGCGATCCGAGGCCCCGCGGCCCGGGCCCTCGGCCCGCCGGGAAAATTTCCCGGTTTGCCCTATGGCCGTCCGGGGCCTGATCAAGGAACTCAGTCCTCCCCTCTTCATATTCCCCAATATCACAGAGCCACTTTCTCCTCTACATGTAACCCTATATATTACGGAATCGCTCCACTCCCTATCATATAACCCTATAATCCAGAGCTCCTCTCTCCTTATCATAAAAACCTTATAATCAAACTAACCTCCCCTATCAATCCTCTCTCAAAAAGGGGAGCATAAAAAAACCGCCCGGTTCCCTTTAAGGGAAGTTTAAAATAAAAAAAAATTCAATGGTGAACAAGGGCCATATGCAAAGCCCGAAAAAGCGTTTGCTCGCCCGCTAACTGTTTTATCCCCTTTTTTACCGAATCCTTTTAAAAACCCTATTTGCACCGGCTGGATTGGAGGAATTTTTTTCGGTTCCTTTTTTTTTTTGTTTTTTTTTTTAATCACGAGCTCAGCTTCTTCCCCTTTTCTATAACCCTATATATCACAGGAACTCACTCCTCCCTCTATCAATTACCCTTTAATCACAGAGCTCAGCTTCCTCCTTATCTATAACCCATATTTTTTCAGAGTCGCTTCTCTCCCCTTTCATATAAACCCATATATCACAGAGCTCAGCTTCTCTCCTCTATCAATAACAATATCACAGAGCTCAGCTTTTCTCCTTATCTAAACCCTATACATCACAGAGCTCAGCTTCTCTCCCCTATCTTAACCCCCTAAATCACAAGCTCACTTTTTTCCTCTATCAATTTTAACCCATATATCACAGGAATCAGCTCCACTCCTCTATCATATAACCCCATAATCACAGAGCCACTTCCCTCCTCTATCATAAAACCTTTATATCAAAGCAACTTCTTCCCTCTATCACATCCTGCTCTCAAAAGGGACATAAAACCGCCGGGTTTCCCCCCCTTTGGGGGAAACTTTAAAGTAAAAAAGAAGTTTAAAGGGGGCCCCTGACTTTTTGTAACACTGAACTTTTCCTACACTGTATGTTAAAGGGGTAATCACATCTCATTGATTAGGTTTAAAGAGAATGTATCACCAATATTTTTCACTAATTAAAATCAGATACAGATACATGTTCTTTTCTTCTTTTTCATTGTTTTCTGATTTTAGATTTTTTTTTATTTCTGTTTTCTGTATATGAGCATCTTACCTGAGCTGCCTTTAAACCGCAGACCCATTGACTTCTATAGAAGACTTTTCTAGGCATGTGACCTGGGAAGAAATGTGCAGGGAGGGGTTGCTGTGACTATATCCTATTGTGAATGATGGATCCTATGTTCAACATTTGACTGGCCCACAGAGGAGCTGGGGAAACTCCCGGTGGGCCACTAGGCACTGTGGGCCCTTTGGGATGATGGGTAACTGAGAATAGGCAAAAGGGCACAAAGCAGAAAAAGAGAGGCAAAAAGCAAGTCATGTGCAGTAGCTGTAGAATGGGCCCCAAGAATCAACTCCACTGGTGGGCCAAAGGGATCTCAGTCCTGTGTTATCTACACATTGATGTCACCTTTCATCGTAATCTGTGATGATGATAATAAGGAGACTGCTAAGAAGTGATCTCTACAGAACAGACAGTGTCAGACTATTATAAGGGCAAAGTGAAAACTGCAAGATTTCAGAATTTTTTTTAAATATTGATAGTGTTATGGAAAATTAAAAAATATAACAAAAAATGATTTAATAAAATGTGTTTAACATAAACCATGAAAACTATAGATAATTTTGTGATGACACACTGCCTTTAAACATGTAGGCAAACATTTTGACCAAATTTTTTAATTTCAAAGATACAGCAGGTATTTTATCCTGTTTATCTATAGATGGTTTCCATGGTTACAGACCACCTAGCCACTCAGACCTCTCCTGCTGATAAGACATAGCTGCTAGAGAAGAGAGGTGGTGTGCTATTTAGGAAACTATCTGCAAAGAAGCATTATGGATAACCTGCTGTATATTTGAAATGAAGTATAATCAGAAAAGCAATGTATTTGCTAATAATTTTTCCTTACACGCCATGAATAAGGACCTGTTTCGAAAAACACAAGCGTTATAAAAGTAGGATGTATCTGCTGGTATTTTAAAGGGATGGAATAAAAGCCTGTTTTTATTTACAGTGGCCGGCTATTTCGGAAGCTGGGTGTATTTGTTGGTTTGCTGGAATTCTTTTACTCAGCACTCCTTGTGAACTTCTATAATATGTCGTGGTTGTAAAATCACGATGCAGTAAGGAAGCTGATTTATATATGGGCTTTGTATTACATAACTTTCAACTTAGGTTTACAGTTACAGCAAATATTTTAACCAATTTTAACCAAAAATTGGTTTGGGCAACTGAAATGAATCACTTGGATTTAGGTTTATTTTAACTTTGACCCAAATCTGAAGCTAAACTATTATTATTCAATAATTTCTGTTTTGTGAGTGTGCCACCTAATGGTCAGAATTAGAATACAGTAAAACCACAGCAGGAGATTCCACTCTTTTAGGCTAGGTCTACACAGCACAGGTTTTCTTTCGGAAAATCCTGCAGTACCCTGTGCTGCATAGACAACAGTAAAAAATCTGTGTTGTAGTCTACGAAGCACATATTTTTTACTGTTGCATTTAAAATCTGGTGGAATATGGGACATGTTGTATATTCCGCAGGATTCCGCTCGGATTTGCCGTCGGTTTCATACATTGAATGTTGGGGCCGACGGCTTTTGACCGTGGCTTTTGCGCAAATCTGCACCAAACAGCGCAGTCCAGCAATGTCAAAGGGACGATTTTGGATTGCATTTTGACATTTGCTGTGTAGACCTCGCCTTACACCATTACCGAAATGCATAACAGTGTTATTACAGGGTCTCCATTACTATTCTTAAAATGGTTTTGTGTCAAAATTAAAACTGCTGCAGGATTATGTATCCTTACACTGCATCCGTACGTCCTGAATGTGCAGCACATGATATTTGTATTAAAAATTTAATAAAAATATTTAAAGGAAATGTGTCATCAAAAATGACTTATTGTTTAACTCACATTTTTATGTTCAACACTTTTAAAGAATTTTTGGTTATTTTTTTTTTAATTTTCCATATCACTTTCAATATTTTTTAATAATTCTTAAGTCCCGCAGTTTTCACTTTGGCCACTAAGCCTAATAACAGTCTGACACTTCCTGTTCTGTACAGAAAGATTGGAACGAGCTGGGATAGTGGAGCCACTGGACCGCCGCAAGCGGTGGTACAAACCACACCAGGGAGTGGAATCTAAGTAGGTTCCGGTTTTCACCAGAGCCCGCCGCAAGTCGGGATGGACTTGCCGTGGCGGGATTCCACCGGGTCGCCACACCTGATGTGGCTGGTTTGCGGAGGCGGCCGAGGTGCAATGCGGTACAGAATCGATAGACAAGCTCAAAGTCAGAGTCAGGCCAGAAGGTTGGGGCAGGCAGCGAAGGTTCGAGGTCAAAGGATGGCAGCGGACGGGACTGGTATACGGGTGCGACAAACCGGAGCAAAACAAGGCTTCCTCTCATAAGCAAAGGGCACTATGGATTCGACAGGGTGGTACAGGAAGTGGAGCCCTTATATAGTGTCAGCGGCCGGCAAAACTAATTGCCGGTGCGCTGGCCCTTTAAATCTGAGAAAGCCGGCGGGACCGCACACACCGGCCGGCCAGAAAGCCGCGGGGAAGCAGGAGCGCGACGAGGTAAGTGAATGCGCCCGAGGGAGGGAGTGCGCCCGCGGCCCGACATGCGGACCGCGGGACCGCTCACACCGGGTGCAGAAGACGACATGGGGGGACGAGTGCGCTCGCAGCCTGGACTGGGGGCTGCGGCGCTACTCGTGACAGTGCCCCCCCTTTTGGACCCCCCTTCCTTCTGGCCTGAAGGAATCTCCGAAGCAACCCCCGATCCATGATGTCCTGATGTTGACCCCCGTTTTGTCTGGGCGGAGGCCTGTTACAAGGCTTGCCGAGTGTCACTCCAGATGGCCCTGAGGTCATGGACCAAAGAGTCCACAGCAGGAACGTCAGAAGTCGCAGCTAGGGGAAGGAGTGGGCAAGGATGAAGACCATAAACTACAAAAAATGGAGAGGCCACGGCAGAGTCAGAGTCCTGAGAGTTATAAGCAACTCCGCCCAGGGTAAGAAGCCAGACCCGTCGTCTTGCCGAGCCGACACAAAATGGTGCAAGTAGTTCTCCAAGATCTGATTGACTCTCTCCACCTGCCCGTTCGTCTGTGGGTGGTAGGCAGAGGAAAAATCCAGGATTACTTTAAACTGGAAACAGAGGGATCACCAGAATCTGGACACAAACTGCACCCCATGATCAGACACGATGTGCCGAGGAAGGCCATGCAAGTGAGGCGCAGAAGGCAGCCCAGGCAGCGGTACAAAGTGCGCCATCTTAGAGAATCGATCCACGATGACCCAGATGACAGTATTACCGGCAGACGTTGGGAGATCCTTGGCTAGGTCCGGCTACCAGTAGTAGCAGGCAATAAGCTGCCCAGTCTTTCGAATTCTCAGGTGACCGGCCACACGAGAGCAATGACCCCAGTTCAAGATTCTCCTCCGGAGCGCAGGACACACGTAACTCTTGCCAGGAGGTACCTGTCGAGATCCACCGGGGCTGCTGAAATCAGACGCTCTAGAGGAATGATGTGGCAAGAGGGTGACTCCTCACCCAAGACATCCGCGGCCCGCGACAGGGCATCTACCTTGATGTTGTTCTCAGCTGGGCAAAAGTGGATCACAAAATCGAACCGAGAGAAGAGAAGGGACCAGCGGGCTTGCCGGGGGTTAAGGCGCTAGGCCAACTGGAGGTACGGCAGGCCCCGCGTAAGCGATCGAAAAGTTCAGATATCAAGGGCAGCGGATAGCAGTTCTTCACCGTAATCTTGTTAAGACCGCGGTAGTCTATACAGGGACGTAACGAGCCATCCTTTTTCTCCACGAAGAAGAAGCCTGCTCCAGCCGGGAAAGTGGACTTGCGGATGAAGCCCTTCTTGAAGTTCTCCTGTATATAGTCCGACATGGCCTTGGTTTCTGGCACTGACAGCGGATAGACCCTGCCCCGAGGAGGGCAACAGGTCAATAGGGCATTCATAGGGGCGGTGTGGCGGCAAAGTCTCTGCCTGCTTTTCGGAGAAGACATCGGCATAGTCCTGGTATGCAGCAGGTAACCCCGGCAGGGGTTTCAAGGACGCTGCCGGTGAAATTGGGTGCATCGGGAGAGGCGCCACCAGACAACGAAACCAACAAATTTTCCAGTCCAAAACAGGGGCGTGGTGCTGCAGCCACGGCAAGCCCAACAGGACTGCTGACGAGGAGTGAGGCAGCACGTAGAATGAGATCTTTTCACAGTGGAGCGCCCATACATGCATCGAGACAGGCTCCGTGTGACATCGGATGGTATCGCGCAGGATTTCTCCACTCACAGACGAAATGACAAAGGGGCTTCTCGAGGCAAACCACCGGGAGGCGATGTTTCGATACCAGGGCGGCATCCATGAAATTCACGGCAGATCTGAAATCCAGGAAGGCAGGAACTGGCCCTTTGTCCAGAGCCAGACACGTTAAAACCACAGTTCAGACTGGAGGGGGGCTACTCCCACTATAAACCCCTTTTCCCAATGGCCAAGTCGGGCGTTTCCCAGACGCACGAAGCAAAACAACTCGCCGAAGGTGTTTCCGGACTTGTCAATAAGGCACAGGTTTTCTCACGCCAAGGGGACAGCTCCTGCGCAAAGGTGGGCAGGGTCCATTTTGTATAGGCCCCTCGCCAGATGCTGGGGGAGAGGAAAAGGACGCTTCTGAACCCCCGGCCAATGTGGGAACCGACGGGGCCCGGGGCAGGTCACTTTCCTACGGAGCTCTTCTTGCCTTTTCAGTGAAGCGCACCAATACACTCCCAGATGGATCAACCCACGGGGATGCCGGCAAATCCCTCGCCCAAAAAGCACCCCTTATCCTGCAAAAGCTTTCTTAAAGGTACCAAGGGCACCTTTTCCAGTTAACTCTGGGGCCAGGGTGGGGAATTTAAAAATCTAGTCCTCAACCGAGAAATCCCCTTGTCGCAAGTTAAAAAATTGCGGTCTCAGCAGAAATCCCGTGCGGGTTCTCAAAAAACACGGGAAACCCCTTGAAAAAGGCCTCGGCGCCCTCCACCAACGCCCCTGCCCCCACGCCAGACCCTTTTCCAGAAGCAACTACACAACGCCACTTTAGCCCTTTCAGCAAACTGATCGCCATCATTCCACGTGCAGGAGCCTGAGTAATAAACCCCTGCAGAGTTCGTCTTCGCGAATTTAGGGGGACCGACACCCCGGAGCGGGGGCCCACAGGGGCGTAGGAATGGCGGGAGCTGGAAAGCTAGAGGAGGGGCAGGGGTTTTTCCGTGGAGGCGTTTAGCTGTTGCATAAAGGTGTCAGCTGACCCAACTGTTCCCCTGTTTGCCCCAGCTGCTAAATTTTTCTGGAAACGATGGACAAAGGTCCCCACACTAGGCAAGGGCACCTTGGCGGACCCAGGGGCCGAATCCAACGTAACAGCCGGATTTGATCCACGCTGCCGCAAACTGTGGTAAGACCAAAACCAGGGAAGGAATCAAGGGGGCCCCGGTTTTTCCACCAGAGCCCCCGCAAGGGGGATGGCTTCCCCCGGGGGTTTCCCACCAGGTCGTACCCTATGGGGCTGGCTTGCGGGGCGGCCGGGGTGCAACGCGGTACGAATCGATAGACGAGCTCGAAGTCGGAGTCAGGCCAGAAGGCGGGCGGGCGCAAAGTTCGGGTCAAAGGACGGCCGGGGAGGGGATGGATGAATGTGCCTGAGGAGGGGTGCCGAAGAGGACGGGGGGGGCGGTGCACCCCCATTTGGGATGGGGTGCGCCGCTCTTGTGACAAAGATTCCGTTGTTACTCATTTACACAAAGAGGGTCAATCTAAAGGGAAACCAGGTGAATAGAAAACACAGATCCACAATCCAAGAGGAGATAGTCACAGTTCCCCTTTCACCTCCCTGCAAAATGGTTTTTTCCCAGGTCACAGACATGACAAAAACCTCCTAAGAAGTCAATGGGACTGACATCTTAAAGGGTTTTGTCCATGATCTAATGTTACGTGGACCCCCAAATGGGTTTTTTAATCACTTTTCTAAAAAAAGTCTTTAAAAAAAGTAAAGCCTGTGGAGCACACCCTGATTACATGTCCAGTTTCCGCTTTACATTAGACACGCCCGGGACTGACAGGACTATCAGGGCCCGGGGTTGCGTTTTTTGACTTCTTTCTGATGGAGGGAACATGAAGAGCTTTGAAGGGGCTGGGAGAAAAAATCCTGTTCTTTTTAAAAAGGGGAAACCCCCTGGTTGTAAAATTTAATTTTTTGAGTAAACATGCACACGCCCCCTCACCCCCTCTCCCCCCTCTGCCAGGGCGTGAACATATGAAAAAAACCTGCCCGCTGGGGGCTTATCTTCTCTCCGACAGATAAAAAGGGGGAAAATTGTGCACAATACAGTTATCCCCTGGGATTGCCCAAAAACTTTTTTTCAAGTACAAACGATATCACCCGGGGGTGACGGCCGCACCGGGGGAGGGGAAAAGGAGAAAAGGAGGGGGGACTTTTAGGAAGATTGGTTTTATTACTTTTTTTAAACTACACCCGCCTGCTATATACGCCCCTACAACCCTGCTACCTATATACTGCCCCATACGCCCTCATACCTTAAAAACTGCCCCATACAAACCCTGCCTGGCTATTAAATGCCCCTACTGCCCTGCATACCTTACGCCCCATACACCCTGCCTGGGTTAACTGCCCCATACTGCCCTGCATATAATACTGCCCCATACTGCCCTGCCGCTATATACTGCCCTGCCTGGGGGGAAATACGCCCCTACTGCCCCGCCGGGTAAATTTTTGCTCGCCTGGGTATAATCCCCATACTGCCCTGCCTGGCTATAACTACCCCATACGCCCCGCCTGGCTATATCCTCCCTACTGCCCCCCTGGCTATTAAATGCCCCATACTGCCCTGCCTGGGTATACACTGCCCCTATGCCCTGCCGGCTATATACTGCCCCTACTGCCCTGCCTGGCTATATACTGCCCTACCTGGGTTTACGCCCCATACTGCCCCGCCTGGCTATATACTGCCACATACTGCCCCCGCCTGGTATATACTGCCCGCCTGCCTACCTTAATTCCCTGCCTGCAAACCATATACTGCCCCTACGCCCTGCCGCATACCTATTACTGCCCCTACCTAATTAACCCTGCCCCCTTTCCATATAGCCCTGCCCACCTATATATCACCCTGCTGCCCATATAATGGCCCCCCCTGGTAATACGCCCTGCCGCCTTATAAACCCCCGCCTACCTATAATGGCACTGTCCCTATATACTGGGCCCCCGCTTTTTTTATACTGGCCCTGCCCCTATAATGGCCCTGCCTGCCTATAACTTCCCTGCCTACTAAATGGGGCCTTTTCCTCTTAATCGGCCCGCCTGGCTACATGTGCTGCCGGGTATATACTGGGCCCCGTTTTCCTACATAATGGCCCAGCTGGCTACTTAAGACCCTGGCCCACCTGGCTAATTAAATGGCCCTTTTTTCAATTAAGGACCGTAAATATAAAAAAAAATAACTTTAATTTAAAAGGGTAATAAAACAGCAGTCAAGCCCAAACCTCATATGAATATTGAAAGACGGGTACTTAGGGTTACGGTGTGGTTTTTTCACCCGTCAGTCCCAAATTTTAAACCCAAAGGGTTCTGAAATCTTTTCTTTACAGCCCCCGAAGCTTTGCAGCGAGACCCGGGGACCGGCAGAAAGTGTATGTGCCGTAGCACTAGCAACTTTTTGGGGGGGGTCCCTCCCCCTTTTTCAAGCTACGTAGCCACCGGAACGGGATTATAAGGGCTGGTCACAGGCACATATTTATCCTACAAAAAGCAAAAAAAACACACAAAAAAAAAAACATTAAAAAAACATCACAAAAAAAGCTTTGAGCCCCAAATGCCTCAAAAAGCCTTTTGGGAGCCATCGTTTCCAAGCGTGACCCAAAAAGGTTTCCCTTTGGAGAAATTTTTCTTTTTATTTCCCATGTTCCTGCATTTAATTGCTCTAGCACACCCCAGCGTAGATCCCCATAGTTTTTTTTCCTTTGCAAAGTGGCGAGCCAATGAATCTCCCCAAACATTTTCTTTCCCCCTAAAACCTGCAGGTATCATTGTTTAATAGTTGTCTAATCAGGGAAATTTTTTTTTTCGTCCAATTGATTTTAAAAGGTTGCTTGCTCCCAACATCACCTGCCGCACGGGCCCCTTGAGCATATTACAACCCCAGGGCTACACATGTATGGAAACCCCCTCAATAAAATTGGGAAAGCCTTTCTTGGGTGATTTATTTGACCCCTTTAAGATAGCTGCACAGTGTTGACATTTGCGGCGGGGTATTCCCATTTTAACCGCATTAAAATGACTTGCGTGTCCCTCTTTGAGTATTCTTTGTATATTGTAGTTTTAAACGTTGTCCAATTTTTTACCTTTTTAAAATATACCCCCAGCGTGGATGTCCCTAAACAAAGACCCAAAAATTTTGGATCGACTGTAAAAGTCTCCAATTTTTTTTAAATCCCTTTCCTAACAAGTCTAGCATGTCGATCATATACAGTCTAAACAAAAAGCGTTTTTTTTCTTTTTTCTTTTGGGTTTTTAATAAATCTGCAGGGGGAAATAGTCTTAACCTCTTTTCCCAAGGGGCCTCAACCCCCTCTTTTTTAAGCCCCTACTAACAAATTTTTTCCCCTTAGCTCCCCCAAACCCAACAGAATTTAAACTTGACATGGAGCAAATGGCCTAGCCCGTTATTTTTGGGATTTAACAATCCCTTTAAAAGACCTGGGGGCAGTGGCTGTCAGTGGAGCAAATTATTGCGATCAGTGTTTTCCTAACAAGTTGTAATTAGGCTCCCCTTCCTTTTTAAGCAGCACATCAGGTATGCAATTCTCATTTTTGATTTTTTGTCATGGTAAATTTTAATTAATGGATGTATGTGTTGAGATATCTGAACTCACCAACTCTGGTTTTTGGAAAACCCCACCAAGGGGGGAAGATATCCCCCAATATCTCAACCACACATAACTGTGAAAGTAGGGCAGAAAAACGTATTTTTTTCAAAATGGGGCATGAACACGTTGGGTAGCCGGCGCCACGGGGACCCCCTCGAGGTCCCCTGTTGTTGGAGGTAAAAAGGTCTCCAAAAAAAAAGTAATTTTCCCAGGAGGGGCAATACAAAGAGCTGTAACAAAAAAACAATATCGATTGAAATGAGGTTTGGTAAGGGTTCCCTAACTGCTTTAATCCCCTTCCTCATAAGGGATATGGAAATAGGGGGGGTTTAATGCGAACGTCATAGCCCGTGCATTGGGCAATCTATTCTTCAATTTTTTTTAAAAAAATGCCCATGTCCCCGTAGAATATTATGGTTTTCTTAACCACATTCCCGCAGAAAAAAAAATCCAAAAAGGACAAATTTGGTCAAAAACTGAGTCAAAACGGACACAATGGCCTTCCCCTGGGGTTGGGGATTGATTTGTGATTTTGGGAACCTGTTAAACATGGGGGACCCTAGGATTTTTTTTCGTCAATAGTGTTTTTTTTTAGTGGATAAAGGCCATCCGTCCCCTTCCTGTGGGGGGATTTTACAAGGTCCACAAACCCCTTTGTGGGGTCCTGATCTAATATTTAAGACTTTGTATCACTTAACGGGGTATAGCTTCCGCAAAAAATTTATCCCCATCCATAATGACACAGGCACCCCCCTTTTTCCGCTTTTTTCACAAACAAAGGTGTTTTTCAATAAAATCTAAGCCTCTTTTCTTTTCTGGTAAGTTATATTGCACCGATTTATCCGGGCTAATGCCCTCCCACTTTTTTGAAACTTCTTTTATAACCATTGTGGGAAAATTTCCCGCTGATTTTTTATCTCTGGATCAAACTGACTACTAGTTTCAATTTTTGTGGGAAAATTTATTAACCTTATATTCTGTTGTTATCAAAAAAATGCATCTTAAGCCTAATACCCCCGCAGGGAAAAAGGGGGCAAAAAAACACCCAATGAAAGGCTTTCCAAATTTTTTGAGGGGTTTCATACATGTGATAGCCGGGGGTTGTATATATGCTCAAGTGCCGTGCGGCAAGGTGTTTGTTGGTCAACCATCAAACCCTTTTTTAAAAACGAGACCGAACATAAGTCCCTGATTAGACAATTCATATCTAAAAAAAAGTTTAGCCTGCAGGTTGATGTGGAAAAAAAAAATGTATTGAGACTTCATTGGCTCGCCCCTTTGCAAGGAAAAAAAATACTATGGCGGATCTACGCTGGTGTGTCTGAGCATATTAAATTAGGAACATGGCAAATAAAAAAAAAAATTGTCCAAAGGGAAGCCTTTTGGATACATCGCTTGGATGCGAGGCCCAAAGGGATTTAAAGAGGCATTTGGTCTCAAATTTTTTTTGTGATATTTTAAATTTTTGTTATTTTGGGGTTTTTTTATGCTTTTTTTGGATAAATATGTGCCCGTGACCCGCCCAAAAAATTCAGTTTCCGTGGCTGAGTTGCTTTAAAAGGGGGGGGGTCCCCCGAAACGTCGTACGGTAGTGCAATACCTTTCTGCCCGGTCTCCTGGCGTCTCGCTGCTAAGCTCCTGTTTGGGGCGTGAAGAGAAGATTCTCAGAATCCTTGGATTAAATTGGACTGAATGGTTGAATAACCACACCGTAACCCTAAGTACCCGTCTTTCAAAAATTCATATGAGATGTTTGGGCTTGACTGCTTTTTTTATATATCCATTAAATTAAAGTTATTTAGTTTTATCTTTACGGTCCTTCATTGAAAAATTGAATTAGGCGTGCGGATTGGAGGCCCGCACCTAGAGCCGTAAATGAGACGGAGGTACGTTATGCATGTGGCAGCTTGTTTATAGTAATTACTGGCCCTACCTGGCTAATTACTGAGGGCAGTCCTAGCTAACTGGCTAATTACTGGGGGCAGCCCTAGCTAAGTGGCTAATTACTGGGGGCAGCCCCAGCTACCTGGCTAGTTACTGGGGGTAGGCCCCGTCTACCTACCAAATTATTGGAGGAAGGCCCTGTTTACCTACCTAATGGGGGTTCTACCTATTTGCTTGCCACTTATCTGACATTTTTTAATTTCTAATTTTTAGGGTCAAACATACGCTGTTTGGGGAATTAATAGGAAAGTGCTGGAAAAGAGAGGAGTCTAAGATGTATTTGTGGTAAATTCTACAGGGACGAGTAGTGACCACTAGAAGAGGACACTGCATGCTGTACTGGACAGAGAAAGAAATGGAAGGGAACAACTCATCAGGGAGACATCATGGAGTTTTGGGCCAGAAGAAAAGGAGAAGAGAACAACTCCCATCAGAGATGACGTCTCCTGTGAGTCCCTGCTGTCAGGGGTCATTTTACTTCTGGGTTGAATCAGTGCTGTATTCATGTGATGGTGACCTGACTACTTTGTGATGGGTTGGTGGGGTTGTAGGTTATTTGGTGCTTATGTAGTGTCAGTGTGGGCTTGTCCCTGATTTTTAAAGCAAGTGCACACCTGACTCTGTGATGAGGGGTTTCTCTGCACCACTGTTTTTTTTCTTGCTTGTGTTTAGGGGACTTTCACACGGAGCGGTTTTGGTGCATTTTTTATGCCTTTTTTTGTGCAGAAATGTTCAGCATTAACTGCTCTGCCTTTCTGCACAAAAAGGCACCAAAATACTCTGTGTGAAAGCAGCTTTATAGTGTAGTTTATTTTAGAAAGTGGCGAGGTGTGAGAACAAGGGGAATTTTGTAAGCAGATATTGTATGTGGGCTGCTGGGGGCTTTGTGCCAGGGCTGATTCTTATTCCCAGTCCGGCCCTGATGTAGAGAGACAACCCCTTTAAGTTTCTCTATTACAGAGAATCATGCCACCCAAGTTGCTGTCTTAATACTATTAGCAATATCAATTTTTAAATAGATTTTCTTACCAAAGTATATCACAATGGGATTTCTGCTGCACTGCTGAATAGTGCCACGACCCCTTTGGTCAGGGGATCAATAAGGGTTCTAGTAGTTATAGGCGCTGTTAAAGCAGAAACAATCAGCTGATTACTGAGGTCCAGGCCCCCAACTTTCTGGGAAAACGGCAGATTTTGCCGAGGGAAGTTGCAGTCAGCAAATTTCCCTTTAGCAAGGGAGAACTTGGGCACCCCATTTGGGGCCTTTTGGCTTTCTCTATAAAGCCCAATATCCCTTCTGGGGGTTTCCGTTCACACGACTTTTTTTGATCTTTTTTTACGGTTTCCGTTTTTGAGAATTTAAAAAGCGCACCCCGGAAAGCAGATCCAAAGGGGATTTTATTTCTCCCCCTCCCCCTGCCCCTGAAAGCATTTAATCTCCCCGCAGCATTCATCTCCTTTCCCAGTTCATCTCCCCTTTCACCCCCCTCAGAAATTTCCCCATTGATCCCCCTGAAACCATCTCCCGGGCCGCCGATCCCCCTGAAATCCATGGGCACTTACCCCCCTCACCTCCCTATACCCCTGAAATCCATAAAAAACCCGTTTCACCTCCAAACCCCCCTGCCCCCTACACGCCGCCACCCCCGATCCCCCTGCATCCATACCCAACGCCCTCACCTCCGACCCCCCTTAAACCCAATACAAACCCCGCCACCCCGACCCCCCCTGAAACCATAGCACGCCGCTCCCCCTTGCGATCCCCCTGCATCCATAACACGCCGCCCACCCCCCGACCCCCCCTCCATCCATCGCCCGCCGCTCACCCCCCATCCCCCTGCATCCAAAACACCCGTTTCACCCCCATCCTCCTCCTGCACCCCTTTAGAAACGCCGCCACCCTCCGATACCCCTCCCTCCTTACACGCCGATCCTCCTGCTTTCCCAGCACCCCCCGGCCACCCCCCGATCCCCCTCATCCATAGCACCCGATCCTCCCATCCATAGCAAAAACCCGTCACCCTCCGATCCCCCTGCACCCCATAGAAAACCCCGGTTTCACCTCCGTCCCCCTGAAACCATACACGCCCCACCCTCCGATCCCCCGGATCCAAAAAACACGCCGCTCCCACCGATCCCTTTTCACCCATAGAAAACGCCGCCCCACCCCGACCCCCCTGGACCCCATAACACGCCCCACCACACCGATCCCCCAGCATCCAAAAAACGCCGCTCACCCCGATCCCCCTGCATCCATAGCACCCCTCCCCAATCCGACCCCCCCGGCACCCAAATGGGACTCCGACCCCCCCTGCAGAAACGCCGCCACCTCCACCCCCTGCCAGAAAACGCCGCCCCATCTCCGATCCCCCCCCTCCATAGAAACCTCCCCTCACCCCCCGACCCCCCCTGCACCATAGCACGCCGCTCACCCTCCGATCCCCCTGCATCCAAGCACCCCGCTCACCTCCGACCCCCTCCCCTCCTTAGCACACCGCTCCCCCTCCGATCCCTCGAAATCCATAGCACGCCGCCCCCCTCCGACCCCCCCTGCATCCATAGCACGCCGCTCACCTCCGAACCCCCTTCATCCAAGCACTCCCAAAAATCCCCCTGCAGCACCCCCGCTCCCCTTTTCCAAATCCCCCCCTCCAAAAGCACCCGCTCCCCCTCCATCCCCCTGCAGCCTCCGGGCTCCCCCCTCCGATCCCCCTCATCCATAGCACGCCGCTCCCTCCTATCCCCCTGCATCCAAACACCCGCTCACCTGCGATCCCCCTGCACCCCATAGAAACGCCGCTCACCTCCAATCCCCCTTTCACCCCATACACGCCGCTCACCTCCGCCCCCCGGGCATCCATAAAAACGCCCCCCGCCCCCACCTCCGATCCCCCTGCATCCAAAACACGCCGGGGCCCTCACCCCCGCCCCCCCTTGCACCCCATAACACGCCGCTCACCCCCCAACCCCCCTGCACCCCAAAAGAAAACGCCGCTCCCCCCCTTCCGCCCCCCCCTGCATCCAAACAGGGCCGCTCACCCCCCCGATCCCCCTGCATCCATAGCACTCCGATCCCCCTGCAGCACGCCGCTCACCTCCGATCCCCCTGCATCCATAGCACGCCGCTCACCTCCGATCCCCCCCTGCATCCATAGCACTCCGATCCCCCGGGCACCCGGGGCCCGCTCACCCCGACCCCCCGGGCTCCTAGCACCCGCTCACCTCCAAACCCCCTCATCCATAGCACGGCCGCTCACCTCCGACCCCCCCCTGAAACCAAAGAAACCCCCGATCCCCCTGCAGAAACGCCGCTCACCTCCGACCCCCCCCTTGAAACCATATCATGCCCCCTCCCCTCCACCCCCCCCTGCACCCATACTTTCCCCGCAACCCCCCCCGATCCCCCTGAAAACCATATCACTCCCCCACCTCCGATCCCCCCTGAAAAATCAAATAAAACCCCCGCTCAAAAACTCCGATCCCCCGCATCCATAGCACCCCCCGACCCCCCCCGCAGCACGCCGCCACCCCAAAAAAACCCCCTTTGCATCCATAGCACGCCCGCTCACCTCCGATCCCCCTGAAATCCAAAACATGCCGCCACCCCCCCGATCCCCCTGCATCCATACACCCGACCCCCCTTTCAGCAGGGGCCGCTCACCTCCGATCCCCCTGCATCCAAGAAATGCCGCCACCCCCGATCCCCCCACCATCCAACCCCGCTCCCCCCCTCCATCCCCCTGACCAAAAAAAAACCGCCCTCACCTCCGATCCCCCTGCTCCTTTAATGTCCCCGCACACCTCCATCCCTCTGCATCCATAGCAACCCCGCTCCCTTTCCAAACCCCCGGGAAATCCAAAACAACCGCTCACCCCCCGATCCCCCTGCATCCATAGAAACCCCCGCTCACCCCGATCCCCGCCAGCCCCAGTGTGTTTTCGCTTTCCCTTTCGGGATGCAAAGCGCCGGGGGAAAACATCCCGGGAGTGTGGAGCGCTTTTGGCCCGGTGCCAAAAGCGCACCCCTTTATCTCCTATGGGTTTCCCACTAGCGAAAACCCAAATAAAAATTGAAAATGTAATTTTTAAAAATGGTCCGAAAAGCGCAGTGCAGGAAAACCCCCCCTTCCCCCCCCCAAAAAACGGCCCAACGCCGATCCCCCCGGAAACAGCGATGCCTTTTGCCTTTTGAACTCAATGTTTCACACTGCCCATTGTTAGATCCATTTGGGACCTTAAAACGGATCCGTTAAAACGGATCCCAAAAACGTTGTGTGAACAAGCACTAGTACATACAGGATAGCAGTTGTCTTCATGCACTAACCCTCTTAACCACTTAAGGACTAAACTTATATATTTTTTTTGGAGGACAAGCTATTTCCCTCCTTGCTTTCCAAGAATCATAACTTTTTTGTATGTTTCCACCTACATAGACATATAAGGTCTTTTATTTAGGACAAGATGTACTTTCTAATGGTATCATTCACCCTGCCATAGAATATACTGGGCAACTGCTCAAAAATTCTAAGTAGGGCAAAATGTGAAAAAAGTACTTGCACCAGATTTGTGTGTGTTTTTTTTTTTTATGTTGTACACTCCCCTGTATAACTGATGTTTTCTCTGTATTCTGCAGGTTGATATGATTCCGGCAATATCAAATATGTAGGGTTTGCATTATGGTATAGTACCGTAAACAAAATCCAAACATGTTCTACCTTTGAAATTTGCGCCGCAGCGCCACTTTCTGCAACCAGTTTTTTTTTTTGCACTTCCACCCATAGATGTGATTGAGGATGCATTTTTTGCTGCCTGAAATTTATTTTTTATTGGTACTATTTTGGGATAGATGTGACTTTTCTGATCACTTTTATTTCAATTTTTATGGGACCTGAAATGACCAAAAAAACATAATATTGGAATCTATTTTCTTCTACAGTGTTTGGAGTGCAGGATAAATGATGTTACATTTTATTGGGGGTGGCAAAAGGGGGTGATTTGAACTTTTAATATAGATAGATAGATAGATAGATAGATAGATACACTTTTAAGCATTCACAAGGCTTCCAGCCGCCATGTAAACAGATTGGGTCCCCACGACTTCGCCGTGGGGGCCTCGATCATAGTGAGGAACGGTGTTGCAATTAGTGCCGCAATCCTGCTACATAGCCACTTGGTGACACTGGGAAAGTAATTTAAGTCCAAATGTCATTAAGGGGTTAACCTCTTAACCTATTAACCCATAATGGTCAAAATAATTTTTCCTCCTACATAGCTTTTTTATTTTTACATCTACATAGGCAAATGAGGGCTTTTATTTTTGCGGGACAAGATGTACTTTCTAATGGTATAATTTTTCACCAAACCACAGAATATACTGGGAAACTGCAAAATAAATTCTAAGTGAGGCAAAATGTGAAAAAAAGGTACTTGTGCCATGTTTGCAGGTTTTTGGTTTTTTTTACGGCGTTCAATCTTCGGTGTAAATCATGTGTTATCTGTATTATACAGGTTGATATGATTTAGGCAATGCCAAATATATAGGTTTTTTGTTATGTTTTAGTACCATAAAGAAAATCCAAACATCTATTCTTTAAATTTGTGTTAAACCACCATTTTCTGCAACCAATAACTTTTTTGTACTTCCACCTATAGACCTGAGTGATGGTGCACTTTTCTGTACCTTACCTTGGCACCATTTTGGGATAGATGCAACTTGTTTGATCACTTTTATTTCACTTTTTAGGGGACATGAAATGAAAAGAATTTTTTTTTCTTCTATGGTGTTCAGCGTATGGGATGATGATATTATATTTCAAGAGATTGGACTTTTGTGGATGCAGCAATATAAATTATGTGTAACTCTTTTTATTTTATTTTTTGTAAAGTGGCAAAAGGGGGGTGATTTTAACTTTTAATATAGCCCGCCGTAAAGCAGGATGGACTTTGCTGCGGGGAACCCCCAGGTCGCTAACCCTGATGTGGCTATCTGCTGTGACAACTGAGGTGCAGGTCTGGAACTCCAGGCACAGAAGCAGTGGTAGACAGGTACAGCAGGAAAACGTATGCAGCAGGATACAGCAGAAAACTGGACTACTATAACGACAGGATTCAGCAGGTAACTGGACGGGTATAACGGCAGGATACAGCAAGTAACTGATTGGGTATAATAAAGGGAGAATAGAGCAGGTAAACTATGAAAACCAAGGACAAACCAGAAAGACAGCAGGTACAGACACGGCGATGGTTCAAAGCAGGACCGGCATAAACCCCTGACAGAGATACAGAGATAGATAGATAGATAAAAAATA